>BGZK01002384.1:0-59810 GCA_005406025.1 Eumeta japonica | reverse complement strand
AATCCATGAAGATTTATCAATTTTCCTAATTTCCTAAAATTGAAAAACTGTAAGGAGAGCATGTGTCATCAATAAGTCTAATAGACTGACTAACGTTTCAATTTTTTTTTAATAATTTAATTTTATAGTTAGTACTGTATGATTTAATTTAATATAAGTATACATAACGACACCACTATTTATAGGATCATTATAAATGTATAAACTATCGTAATAAATGCATTTTTTTGTGCAGCATATAATACTTGAATCGATTGAAGGTAAAATAAAATATTTGAATGGAACACGTCTACCCCAAAACATTTCAAACGAATGAAAAAATAAACACAATAACATTACTTAAAATCATAGACCTCACTATATACCTTACAAATAATCGCGTCTCATGAGAGATTCCGCATCTTCTAAATAATAGACCCTCATTCGATGCGGCATCCATTACAGGCTAGATTTTATTTTATTTAAGTTTATGTAGCATTGTTTAAAATCAGCGAGCATAGACCGTGAGCGCACGAGTGTACATTCCGTGAATTGTTTTATTGGATTATGCAGCGGAGCCGCGAAGCAGCTATAACTATTCACCGCTGTCTTTTGTGTTATGGAAAAACTTGTTTTTGAAGCCATGTAGTGTGAAAGTGTCGTTTATTTTTGCGGATTAATGTTACATATGTACACATATTACCGCCTCGGCGGGCGGGCGAGCGCGCCGCGCACGGCGCGCAGCCTACTCGCCTTACAATCGCTATTACTGACGTTTAAACTTTTGTACGCCGGTTAATATGAAACACATCTCTGATTACTGATTATCAGCTTAAAACACTGTCGTTATGGATGTATCGTTCAAGATCGATTATTGTTACTTATTCACTGATGAGTTCCGTAATATTCGTGTTACATCATCCGTACGAGCCCGACCGCGCTCAGCGGCCGGCGGCGCGCCGTGAGCGCCCGCGTGCTAGTGCACGCCGGTACGCGCCGAGGAGCCCTACGCCGATTGTTATTCCGTTTGGTCGTCGGGCGCGTTGTTTGTACATATTTATGGGCACGGTTCTGCTTTTGTGCGGATGGAAATATGTGTGGTCGGGTCGCACGTCCGCGCGAGATTTCGGACACTTCAGCGCTATAGTAAATTTAATATCCGCCGCCTTTAAGGCGACAACGGCCCGCAAAAAAAAAGCTATGAAGGCGCGATTGTGTCGCCGCCGGGGCCGCGCTCGCGCCCGCCGGCCGCTCATGAAAATTGCTCGCTTTTTTGTTCACAAAACGTGTGTTTATGATAACACCTGTTTCGTCCGATACCCGCGCGATCGGTGTCAGCCCGCGCTTGTTACAGCTTTTTGCCAATTTAGAGACTATAAAGACGCCCGCGTCGTCGGCTAATTCTACTTTCTTTGCGACGGCCTTCGCCGCCTCGTATGCGTTGGCGGAATCACAAAAGCGGTATTTATCAGACGCAACAAGTAAGAATGCTTCTTTGTAAGCAAATAGTTTTACTTGTCGGACTAAGTATTGTACTTCCGACTGTTGACATTTTTCGACACTCCCTTTTAAAGCGAGAACGTCTTACTAAGCGGTCATATCCGCAAAGCTAACGTTACGAAAATTAACTTGTCTGTCTTAGGCTTTTGTTGACAGAATGTAAGAAGCGCATTCAATATATGTCATTAGATCGCTCAAAGTACCACTTAAATGCTCTCGTCATGCATTTTACCCAGTATTGTATAGTCCTTGCTCTGGAGTGCAATATCTATTTATGCGCTATGCCATTGGTCAAAAACTGTGGGGTCATTCTGTTCGAAAATCTGTCGAGAATTCGTATAATACAAGTTAAATCTTAGTGAATATATAATTCAGTACATTATAAGTGATTCCAATTAAAAAAAAAAGAAAAAGATATTTCTATATTACCAACTCTTAATCATTCGTCAATCATATTATACAACATAAAATGCATCCTAGACAAAGTAATGGCAAAAGATGCAAAAAATATTTGCCACTATATTTGTCTTCGGGTTGGGTAGATCTATTCAACCTATCCCGTTTATTTATTATATTTAGAAAAAGGTGTAAACCAAATTTTCCTAATATTTCCTACATACTTAATTTAGTAGTTGAATAACAAAAATAAATATTTCTAGGGGGGCACTCCACACATGTAACAGAAGCTGAAAGATTTTTTTTCAGCAAACAACAACGTGTGGCACATATTTTGACAGTTCTTTTAAAAAAGGAACTTCTAAGCAATTTTTAGATTAAGTGAATATTTTAGTGGTAGTAAACTAGCATAGTTGTGTGCCTCCTTTTATTTTTTAAACCATATCTATAAAAAAATATGAAAGAAATTACTAAGGTAACGCTGTATTACTTTCAATAAAAAAATCTGTTAAAAATAACCTAATACACAGTGTTTGAGTTATTGCTGAAAAACTGCGCTTTTCAACAAAAGGACGTAAGTACCATGAATATACGCTCTTTTTCTGACGCTTTTAGTTTACATCGTTTGAGAGTAATAGTCGACATACCTACTTGTTTCTCTACTTATAGGCAACTAAAGTGCTTATATTTATAAGTGTGGGAAAGATGTAAAAAGTGTAACAAGGTATTTTTTCCATCTGCAGTGTATTTTTTTGTAGTAACGACTTCGGAACCCTACATTGAGCATGGCCCGATATGCTCTTGGCCGGTTTTTTTTTTCCAAATTATTTTAAGTAGAAGTCGAATACAACCGTTTCCGATGCAATGTTCTTTCCTGTTATGCATAATTTCTGTGTCACATATTTTGTTGCTATATTATCACTATGATATTTTATTATGTAAATAAGTTAGTTTTTTTGTACGTGTTTGGTAATCGCGTATTAAATAGGTCGGCCACGAATCAACTTCGACGTTCTCTCTTTTTTTTATAAAGTAATTTTTAAAATATAAAGCAATAACTTTTAAGTTACTTTTCCTATACGTTATCAAGTGTACGATAGTTTGAATGTCTGTGTTAACTTATTAATATTATTAATAAGATAATTATAAAAAATAGAATTGACACTTGCTTAGGTGTTCGATATCTGTCAATACTCTCGAATCAATATTCAATCATTTGGATAGAGATTCGTAGTGGAGAGGCAGATTCGAGGGTCAGCGGTGGGTTGCATGCTGCATGTTAATGCATGTTGCAGGCAAGCGCCTTTAACTCATTAATTTTTGGTTCGTAATAGTATGGGGAGAAATCATTGGGAAAAATTCAGCGTCAAATTGTGTCACATACTCGTAACTAAGGACCAAACTCACTAACAATCTTCATTTTTATGAATGCCGTGACAATATCCGGGATCAACGATAAAGTGCAATCCGCATGGTTTAATTTGAGTCGAGTAAAAGTCGTTGGTCAATTCAAGTGTTGAAATCATTATCTTTCGATTCTAATATGGCGCACTGATCACTCGACTACCATTAACTATAGGAATGATTATTATATTTCTGCACATAAATGACAATGGCGTTCATTTCAAAATGAGATTGCTTATATTATTTCATTTATCAATTGTAACTTTTTTATTCGTGTTAAAAAGGTCTAAGCTGCTAATATTGTCGATTTAAAAATTAACGATGAGGTGACAACGTTATACGTATACCGAAGACCGGTCCGATACGTGACGTTTTCCTTTCAAATTTACGACGAGGCGCGGCCGTCAAAGGCCGGCGGCGGCGGCGCGCGCACATTTTTTTTGCATAATTGCGGCAAAGGAATGCCGCCCCTATGACATGCTAACAAAGAAAGATGACGAAGTCGCCATTAAATTCATGGCTTCCTCCGGCCGCCGGCCGCACTCGCCGGCCGTCGCGGCCGCCGCGGTCCGGCCTTTCAGAACGAACCCACTAAATCATAGATAGTTAATTCTGCGCTCGGTCACTTCTGAGAATAAAAATGATATGGCATCACTGGAATTATTTAGATTACAAACGTTAGGCAACGGTTCCTTTCCTTTTCTAAAATTCCTTTTAACTACAACTTCAACTACATCAAAGTCGACAACATACACAATTTGATACCTAAATATGCCATAAGATATTGTTTTGAGGCGTGTAGTATCATTTCACTGCTTTTACTGTATAAAATATAAGAGAAATTTATCTCTTAAGTAAATTAGAAAATAAGTGAAGCGCCCACGATGGACGACAATCCACTTTTTGTGACTTGTGCAGTCAGACTTGTAGCGTGTGCAGGTGCATGCAACTAACTTTTTTCAATTCATTTTAAAAATGCGACAAAATTAATCGACAAAAACGGTTTTGGTAATATCAGCGTAATTGAGTGGACTTCTCTGAACTAATTTAAAACTCGAATCATTTCAAAAGGACAGTAATGTTATCATATCCTGTTTCAAATTCAATTTGGCTATTTTGTCGTTAAAGTGAATGTCGTATATAATGTAGAATGAACGAAATGTTTAATTTCCGCATATTCCATGCGAAAAAAATGTATTTAATATATTAGAAACACTAATATCATGAGACCACAAACCGCAAATATAAGCAATATATTATAATATGTAATACAACTATAATCATATATTTATCTCGACTGTCTACTCCTTGATACAAATCAAGCTAAGGTGAGTAGACACAATGTAGTCAACCTTAAAAGCTCAACATAGAACTATAATTAAATTTTAACATGTAAAATAGACTTTATTTTATATAAAAGTAAGATAAAATTTGCAGTGGTACATTGAAGCTATTAGATTAGAGGGTTTACGAACGTCGGCCAGCCGATGCAGCTAAAGAGGAACGTAGCCGGCTGTCATCGTTTACTATGATATCGCAATCAAAACTGACATGGGAAGCACGCTCATTTGTGACTGCATCGGCCTGTGCCAGCGAACTATCTAGAGTCAGACGAGCCCACGCCGCGGACCAGCTGCGACCGCCGAACTCACATATCGTTGGACGCGATCACGGGACGTGTGCGTATTAAGGTCTATGTTTGACGCAGATTTTGATAAGCTAAAATAGGTATGTAATGGATGCTTAAATTTATTGAAATTGGTGTTAAATTTGGAGAGTTAACAAAACACTTTGGAGTACTTTTTTTTTTTAATATGCCAAATTTTGCTAACATTTTTTTTTTGGCCGTTTCTTTTGGGAAGTCTAAATTTAACTGAACGCAAAACAAAACGCCCAAGCTTAAGATATTACTGAACTATACCAACATTTTTAAGAATTAAAATATACGCGTTTATGTAATTCTGAAAATGAGAATTATTATTGTATTTGGAAATATATATTGATTAGAAACGAACAGTTTTATGATATTTTATGTTCGCCAAATGATAGAGAACAATGTGTATACCTAATGACAAACCAGCAGGGTTGTTAGCAAGCTCCTGACCATGCATGCATAATGTTGTTTTATTATTGCTTATTTTAAAATAACACGACTTCAGGTTATAAAGAAGCTTCAAAACAGGAAAAATTTGAGTTAATGACGTATTAAATATTTATTTATTTAATATAAATATTTTTCTTGTGACCTTTAGATGCTCGTGTTGGTGTTACACCATTGATTTACTTATTCCTTAAGGAGTGATTTAATATTCTCTCGAAATCGACTGGAACTCCATTGTGTTCATTGTTGTTACAGCATTAGTGACACAGGCTGTCAGTAGCTTCCAACTTGCTCTGGACTAGTATAGAAAGTTTGACGTCCAAGCTTCTCAATTTAAAATAAATAAATCTGAACAACAGTTGACCTCGAAGGCCAGACCCATAACTTCCCGTATTATTTTGAGCACTAATGTTTTCTAAGTCTGAAAACAGATAAAAATATTTGTGCCCAAAATGATCAGTGTTTTCTTTCAAAACAATTAGAGGTTTAAAAATTGACCTTATTGATGTTTTTATAATATCTTGTCAAAGATACTTTCCAAACAAAGCAACAGATTTGAACATGGTTTCCAAGACCTTTAACTTTTGATTGTTCCCAGTCCACTGCTAAACGTAGTAGGAGGGTATAAGTAAGCGATTGTGTAAGCTGCATCGGTACGAGGTAAGAAATAACTGAACCGATTTTCATAAAAAAACTTACCTATTTCCAAGTCTCTGTAAATATAATCCACGTATGCGAGAAATACCAAAAATCCGTGAAAAGCGTACATTGATGACACTTTTATAAACGTGGTTTTTCTAGATTTTCTCAATAACGATATGTTTCACATAACAAAAAAATAGGTGGCTACACCTCAGAATCTGCCTTAATACATACTATATGTATGTCTTAATATATAATAAATACAATTTAATACTATTCTAATCAATTGAGCCGTTTATAAAAAATAGGTGAATATACATAAAAAATTCACACATAAATGTTCCCTTTTTTTCTTGAAGTCAATTAAAAGTGTCATCAATGGTCTATGACAAATTTCTCTTTTTTCGAAGGTGGTTAAAAAAGTGCTCGTTATAACACTTCTTGGTTTTGAAATCGTTTATATATTTTATTTATCGTTGCTGAACTCATAAACATTGTCAACACTAGGAGTCGAATATCAACCGAAATGTGGGTGAGAAGTACATATCTACAAGCTACCCTTTCCACGAAAAACCGAGATCAGGTCGTCTAGCAAGAGCTTCTTAAAATGGTAGTCCAAGTTTTTCGTTATTAGTTCATTCGCCAAAACTATTATTGATATAACGATCATAGAGCCAACGCGGTATGCGCCGGTCGACCAGTTCTTTCAGTGCGTAGAGCTCGTCACGCCGACGTTGATCTATTCCGTCCGCCGCGATCCGTGACCGCGACGTCTTTTAAATGTTCATGGTAATTTGTATTAGGTGCCTAGTTAAATGATTTAAATTTAAAGGTCGGCAATGGCATAACTCAAAGAATATCTCCAATAGTAGTAAAGAATCATATCGTAAACATCCCATAGATCAATAAAAATGTCAAATCAGTGGACGCTTGAATAAAATTATTGATATTATTGAAGCAAATTAAAAAAACTAATAAACCAAAGTTAAACAATTTTTTTTAAGATCGTCTTGAAAGCGTCCTCTACAGAGTAAAAAAGAAGCACGTAAATCTTTTAACAAACGTCGCAGTAAATTGCATAAAAAATAACGAATAGGATTGAGAATATTCCTCCTCTTTTGAAGTCGGTTAAGAAAGTAATTAAGTAAACGATGAATTTTTTTGCACATTCTATTTAGTGAAATGTAGTCGTGTGGATATTTAAAAATCCGTTGAAGTTCCTGAAAACTTTACTATTTATCTTATTTACCTCAGGTGTACTTTGCAGCCTATTAACTTCCAAAGTTGTTATCATTGTCCCTTCTTTTAGGTTTTGACCTATTTTCTAAAAATCTTAGAAAAATCTCAGTGATACAGCTTTATAAATGAATTCAACGAAAATTATTCGAAAACAAATCTACTCACAAGTTTTATAAAAATTCACAATTTTTACTTGTGAGTAGTCTATCAGCAGCCCACGTGTGCCCGCATGTCGATCTTAATACAATAGAAAATAACCTCTAAAACATGTATTTGCGTTAACCTTACTTTAGTTTAAATTTTTTAAGTCATGTGTAATGCGATACCATTTTGATTTAAAGTTTTACAATTACGAAATTTCACGTTTCGTTTTTGGTTACGGAACCCTAGATCGGAGAATCGGACTTCCACTTTGGCGAATTTTTATTGGTCATGAATAACTTTGTAATCAGTGTGTCGACAGTAAGTCGATTAACAAATCGGATAATGAATGTCTTTCTTTATTTTGCTTGTTGAAAATACACATGAAAAATGAAAAAAATACTTGCACCTATTTTGTTTATTTGTCGAATTCAGTTTATGAGATAAAATTTAAAAACCAGTTTACGCGTATATTATACTTATGGGAATGGCTTTTATGTAACTCGTGTTATGAATTCTGAAATGTACTTAAGTCTCTAATAAGAAAGTTCTAAGTAGTATATCATAATGAGAGAAGTGCGTCATAGACTCGGAGAACTCATTTTAAAAACGTTTTAGTAAATGATGAAATAAATCTTTGTCGACTTTTAACGACTCCCTCGACAGAGAAAAAAATAATGAATAAATATTCTATCGTCGAGAACGTATATTCCTCGTTATTCCCGAGAACGGAACATATAAGTCGGCAACAGCATGATTGTATTCGTTTACAAAGAGCGTCTGCTTTACCCGGGATTGTTGACATCCAAATCAGATTAATCCAATCAATGGAAATTTATGACGCACCCGCGAGCGGCCGCGAGCCCATTAAGAGATCTGCGACGGCGCTCGCTAAACTGTCCCGGCGAGGCTGCGGCGCCGCGCACGTAAATCTGCATGCCGACTTATCTTTGTGAATTTAAACTTTGTCGATCTTATAGCATAGCTGTACACGTTTAACGTAAGGCTGCCGATTTGTAATAGTTGTTTCGTTCTAAAATTTGAAGTAACCGGAATGGGATTTTTGCATGTGTTAACTATACGGTAATAACTCTAGTATTTTATATTGTCAACTGTGATAGTCTAAGGTCTGAATTAGAAGCGACCTTCACCCATCTGTTTAATGGATAAAAAGTATCTTATATCGAATTTGGTTTGTTAAAAAATATGTCGCGAGTGGGTCGGCTAAAAATTTCCTGGCCAGAATACAATTAATTAAAAATTGATAAATACCTTTTTTAAACATTTTTTTTTAAACATAAACATAAACTTTTCTTAGTCTCATTAGTTTAAAGAACAAATTTGTGCCACACAAAATCACAAAGCAGTGCTTTTTGCCAGTTTATTAAAGAGATGTGTGTAAATTAATACTATCGACTTATCTGGTTATATACTTACGCGAACCCAACAGTTACATTTAGAAAAAAATAGACAATCCAATGTTTACATATTCTACAGGAATCTACTACTTTATTCCTACTTACTACTATTTACGATTGGCATAAATTTTTTTGGTTAGACTAATGAATGTACTGTTTAAAAAAAAAAGGGATTTTCGAATTCTAAATAAACCGTAGCCATATTGATGCTGGCCAGGAATTTTTTAGCCAACCCACTCGTAATATGTTTTTGACGTTTTAAAATTTATATAAAATACGTTTCATCCATTAAATAGATGGGTGAAGGTTGTTTCTAATTCGAATCCTCTACTATAACTTACATACTTAAATCATAAGCAATATGTTCAGGCTGCAAAACACACGTTCGTAAAGATGTCACCACATTACTCTACAGTGTTTACGTTGTCGAGCAATCATAAAAAGCGAATGAAATCATTGAAAATGCTGTTTGGGTTGTTATAATACCCTTTATACTTCTTTATATTAGCCCAAAAAAAAGATAAATCTAATATTAATCATTGTGTTAATGATGAAATAAATTTAGAGCTAGGTTTGATATTATTTAAAATCTTAATTTCTATTTAAATTATTACCCACTATGAAATATCTGTATCTCTGTCTATATGGGCCACCTAGGCCGGTGAGATACCATATTCTCACAGAATAAAGACGTGAAGTACTTCCACTGTTGTACTTTATACATTACGGAAGACTTCTCACGTCTACTCTCTCTTCCATCAGAGTATCCTATTCCTCCCCAAAAGACCAACAATGCTCCAGCGACTTTTCTGGTGTTGCGACTGTCCAATGGCGGTGGTGATCAGCTGTTCTCTGGTGGCTCGCATGATTGTTTGTGGCTCGTATAAATACTATAAAAAATAGGGATTTGACTGTGCACTAGCTGCTGGTACAGTCCTAAGGTTGATATATGTAAAATCGATCACATTATCCACTTGCATAGCCTCGGTCGCTGGCACCGTCGTTGATTTGCTCGGATGGTTTCATTCTTTTACGTCACCGGCAGTCATACAGTATTTATGAATATTCCTGGATTGTTCTTGAGAAGCCCTTTCCAACCATATACGATCTCTATATTTCAATTTAGCTTTTTGACGACTGTAGGCCGATATTGCATTATTTATTTCGATTTTTTGCTTTAACTCCATATATATTTTTTCTATAACATTTTCTCATTAATATTTGATATACGCAATTGATATGTTTTACAAGAGCTAACGATTGAAACTCAAACGGATATTATAGCTTCTTGGAGTCAAAATTTATACCAAAAAGAAATTTAGTGACGTAGCGAAACGACCTTAAAATATCGGCTCTTCCCCCTCCACTGCGCACGATGCTCTCGTTCTTAACAAACGTAACGAATTCTTTGATCTTTCAGCTATCGAGTGGTGTAATTAAATTTTGGATGTAGGTTATAGATTTGTATTTGTAGCATCAAACTGTATCCCTCGATTTTGTTATCATCAATTTTCTGAATTGCCTCCCACTATGAAAACAAATTTATAGACGTATTCACGTCAAAAATAATAGTCTACACATTTTTGATCTATAAACAAATAGTCGTGCATTCCCCATTAAAAGTATAGTATTTATAGTACAGGTACCTGTATAATATTTCCTATTAAAGTACGTAAATGCAATACTTATTGTATAATATTTATGTACTTTAAATGTAAAATGTTAGTCTATCTGTATAGAATACTTACCTGTATAAAAAGTAGTTTAGCTAATAAAAACCACGACAATGTTTGTCATCTTGTATTCACTATTAACAAACATATACAAAAATTATAGCACATTGCTATATAGTCTCTGAAAATTTATTTTAATTTAATTTTTTTTTACTTTCGAAGGAAAAAAAATTCTTAGGAGGCTCTCGTGTCGCCTTCTGCCATACATTTTCTTTGCAACTGTTTTAACATTTAGCACCCCAGTTCGTGAAGCATGCCCTACTACTTTCTATTTTTTTTGTTTTTATAATAAAAGAGTTTTATAAATTTGTTTATGATTATTAATTCTTTTTTTAACAAAGGATACAAAACGCAAAATATGGGACTTATGATTTACCATTTATATTTTTTTATAATAAATGATTTGTGTACTGCTTTTAAAGTTACTCTGCTTTCTCTGTTTCTATTTCAAGGTGATTTCGTATTGCACCTTGGATTGTATTTATAACTAAATGGACACAACGCGTTGTAATTGGCCATCAACGGATAAAGCATTAAATGCACATTTTCAAACATCACATTTGTTACCAATGCATGCGTTATTGTCTCGACGTCATTTTGAAAAATATATATGGCATTTGTTATCGAGTATTGACTACGATGTCCTATATGTGTATATTACGTATTTAAAGTCTTTGAAAATACATGCCAAATACATTTTTAAGTGCTGCATAAAACATTAATTTATGACTTAAATTTACATATTTCCACATTAACAAAATTTGTAGTATGACCTTAATTTACTTTATGCAGTCATTTATTAATTAGGATTATTTTGTACATTGAGAAAGAGAATCGCTTGTGATTAAATAAACAATTTAAATCTAGAAATGAAAACTAAAATATCTTAAGAACTTATAGCAACAAATCTATATATAAAGGGATAGCTCTTACTAGATCTTGCACACTGGACTACTAACTGTTATTTGACATCCATAACATGTAATCAGCTAGTTGTAATTCTGAAATTTGCCAGCGCGTTCAAAAATCGCACGATGCGTGTTTTTTGTGGCAATTAAAGGTGACGTGCCGAGAGGCGGCCGCGCCCGCGCCCAGCACTTTGATTTATGCGTCCAGCGCAGTAAAATATGAACCTCTCGATCAGCCGTCCGGGCCGCGGCGGATCAGCGAGGCAGCTTTTAATGCTTCATTATAATAAAAACACAATAGTTCATACTTCGCTCAAACAGCATGCACATCGCCCGCGCGCCTCCACTCCGCGAACATGTGCCGTAGAGGGCTGTCGCGATCTTTTGACGCTTCTACGTTCCGCAGTATACTTTCGTACAGAGCATTACATAAAACTTCGGTTTAGCGAGTAAGACGCTCGCTTCGAACATGTGAGGATTTAGGTTTGTTCCCGATCGGACGACATCTAAATTTCTCTGGCCCGTCATCCGCATCGGGATGTGCCGAGTATAGACCGACGTTTGTTAACAATGCACCTATTAAATTATATGACAATAATTCATTGTGTAATTACAAACCTTATCGTAAAGCAAATATTAGATTATCAACAAACAGTGGGAGCTTAAGATTATATCATATAAATGGCAACGCTTTCGCGGTCAGCCAACCTTGTCTACAAAAACCAAAATAAGCTTGTAAAAGGTGTTTGTAATATAATATTCAAGATTTAATGTGTAATGATATACGTAAAATTGATTTTATTAATCTTAAAATGAAAACATGAATGACACAAAATGACAAAAGGACACAGTGTAAAATTGCGGTTCTGTCTTGCTTCTCACTCTATTTTTTTCCATTACATTTACTGGATAATCTATATCTTGACTTTTTAACATACTTATGTACCACCTCATAAACCAAAACAATAAAAGGAATTTGAAAAAATAAACTCTATATACATCTATAAATGTTTAACAAATTGAGAAATTGTACAGATACGTTACAAAATTTTACGCTGCTAATTTAACAATTAACGATTATTGTGATTTTATAATTTCGGATGCAAGGCTCAAGATTAGCTCGTCGCATGCGCTAACTTGGTTATATTTCATCAAGTCCTGTTGTCACATGATCCAAGCCGGAGATTCATCTTTAATTGGGTGAAATCCCTGGGCCGGTTTCTGAGGCCACTGCCTGTCGTCTCGTTTTGATGTATGCCTTTTATTTATACGGAGGTAAGGCCACAGCAGCCCTTTTGCTTCTGCCATGTTTACGCAAGCAAATTCTCTATTCGTATGTTTAATTTAATAAAAAATCCAGGCGGCGCCGTAATCGACAACTCATTAGCATAACTCGTGCACTCCACCTACAAATATGCCCTACATTCCATATAAGTCTGAAATGCAATCAACACCAGTGTTAGCACCGGAGTTTGTTATGTTAAGCATTAATATGACAGCGATAGATCGTCTGTCGCACGCGATTCATAGCCTCCTAATAAGCTCACAGTTCGGCGTAAATCAATGCAAATCGAACGGCCGTGATCACCTCGGGGCTGTCGAGTGCCTCTGACGCGCGTCACTCTCAGCTCTAAGCTAGTAATTAAGATAGTCAAGTCAATTAAAATATAACGACTTATTAATTCACATTCATAAATTAATAATGCGGTAATGAGCAACAACTCACCGCGCAACAATAAACCAATTCGTTTGGTGTAATTTCCACATTTCGAAACATAAATTTTAATATTAATAAACAAGTTTTCTACTGTTTAGTTCGCGAAGTTAACAATGAACCTGTTTTAAAAGATAATGTTAATAAAGGCCAATATTAACATAATACGTTTAAGTAATATTTATCTATGTTAACATTAGATAACGTTAATATATAAATACAGAATAATTCCTGCAATAAAATTATATTAATAATGAGAAGAGCAACAGAGAGTCACCACAAATTATTTGCCAGCCAATAAAATGCATGTAATAAAAATTTCCAATTTGAATTAATATTTTTGAAATAATATTACTTTAGACGCGATTTGGGACCAATTGAATAGTTTTCGAACGAAAATAACCTTCAATATTATCTACGAAATTTCCGCCGGGACAGAAATAGAATAAGTTTTTTTTTTTATTTTTATGAATGTCGAACGATCTGTTTCAATTAAGGTACCGAACTCGGTTTATACTATTACATTCTAAGATGATCTAAAATAACTTATTGATTTTTGGTTCAGTTGTAATATCCTATTAATATTATAAAAGCGAAAGTTTGTAAGAATGTATGGTTGTGTGGATGTATGTTTGTTACTCTTTCACGCAAAAACTACTGGATACATTTTGATGACACTTTCAAAAATATAGTGTGAATTATCCAAAATGTAACGGTAAGTGTCAAATAAGTAGAAAGAAATCTGTCATCTGCGAATTATTCTGGTGTGCGCAGCAAAAATCGTTGGAATTACACGTATATAATGTATAATGGAAATGTTTATCTTAAATAGTCCTACAAAAAGCCCGCGACAGCATATATCTATCTTTTATGTGTAAGCCATTATCGCCAAAATAGTGAACCATAAGTACAATAAAAATTGATAATTTATTTCTAACGTACTTTTAGTAGTAACAAATTGATCGTTATATCAAAATAAATACTTTTATCGCATCTGGTGTTTAAAGTTGATAAGCTTTTCCTTTTACACTACTACATCATTTGGATAGTTATGACGATAAACAAGCGAGTGCGCGTTATTATGGTGCGGTTCAGCGGCAGCGTTAACCTTAAAGATAGCAGCCATACATTTGAACACGCTATGCTTTGTCCACAGCCAGCTGTACGTGGCTTGCTCTCGCGTTTCTAAATCGCAAAATCTGCATGTTAATACAGAAATAAACATAGTTTATATAGTTTAACATAGTTTATAGTAGTATATTGCACTAACTACCTATAACTTTTGCATTACCATCAATCATCATATACGTCCGTACCTATCTATCCTTACGAACTATAGCGTCTATAATATCTATAATACCTATTAATGAGAGCATCTTAAAAAATACTTAGTTCCACTTTATATACATTACACAATATAGTTGTTCGGACACTTATAACGGGAGAACAGGTGGACCGATTTTCATGATTTTTTATTTGTTGGATTTGTCTCCGTCCCGAATAGTAGAATAAAATAAAAACATTGAAAAATTGACGAAAAAATAAAATACTTTCTGTCATCATTATCACGATTTTCCATCACCACGCGGGTGAAACCGCGGGGCACAGTTAGTCTGCCATAATGCCAAACGAAAAAGCTTTACTTCAATCGCGTGTAAAAGTTACGTGAATTACTTTTTTCAACTCTCGACGCGCTCTTATAAAATAAAACATATTTTATCTTACAGCTTATAATAGCCCTTTTAACCTCTCCCCAAGAATTCGCCGACTAGCTATTGCACAATTCTCGATAAACAGTTTATTTACGTCAACGTAGGCATAAAGTCAGTTGATCAGTTTATAATCTCATTCGTACATAAATAGTACGGGACAAAAGTATGAAGGTTGTAAATTTCTTGTCGCTTATTCAATTAAGAGTCGCGGATTGAATGACATAAAACTGCTGGACCCGAGCAATAAAATACAAGGCAATTACGGTCCAACCGAACGACGCCGCTTATATTGTGTACAGACTTACCATTAATAATATATCTCTTCAGAACTTGAAGCAGAATCGCTGTCTCAAAAAACCATAAAATATCTTTTCTATATCGCTGTGAATGTGTGATATGTGTGGGCATTTTTCAAGCTTATCACCATTTTGTTCGCTTGAATATTTTTTTATTTAGGGTCTATTTTTTAATTTTATTCTTTGAGCCTGATTTTTTCGCTATCAGGTTTTTAATTTGATCCTATTGCGATTTTTTTTTAATTACATGGTTACGTTGCAACACATTCCATACAAGGGAAAAGGGATTAATATTAAGCATCGATGGAGCATGTCAATTTAACATCAATTTATGACGATTCTCGGTACGATATAGCTTCATATCGAAGAAACTCGTTGTAACTTTAATTATGACGGTTCGCCTTATAGGAGCGCTTTGCCTGCGTACGCCGGTAGCCGCCGAGGGCAGGCAAAAACAAACCTTTCCAGTACTAAGTGGTCTTTTTTATGCGAGTAATGATTATGAAGAAAGCATTTTTATAAATATAGCAATCACCACGGCTTATTCCACGTGGATACATATTACATAATGATTCGCGCTATTTTTACCGTTCTGTTATGTTTTTTTTTTAATTTTTTCTCGTATATTATTACCTTCAAATTTTTTTGAAAATATAAATAATTATTAGATATTCTGTAATATTAACTTCTATTGACATTAAAAAAAAATAATCGATTACTGTACTAACTTCTATTATAAGCAATGAAATTATTATTATTAATTTTATTGTGGAAATATTTCTGAGTGTATAAATGTAACGAAAGTGTGAAGGCAAAGTTCCTTTGACTCCGGATCTGAATTTTATTTTAAATGCTTATTCCCCAGATATGTATAAAGCGACCGATGAATGTACAGAGTTTTATCAGAGATGCGGGGAGAAGAAGGCTTGTAGAAGCAAGCTCTTTGTATCAACTCTTGAATAGGTGCTAGAAAAGCAGTAGGATACCTAATGAATGGTTTCGTTATACGTTTACATAACAAGAAAGGTTTACGACCGGTTTGGTTATCGACTTATAAGCTTCCTCAGCGTAGTTTGCAATTTGTATACAAAAATTATTAATGAAAAGGTTTTGCTTCAGTTTATGAATGAAAGAAATTAAAATTGGAGATATGCAAACGAGATTTCCAAAAAGTATATGGTGTGCAAGAAACATTTATCGCTTATGCAAATTCACGAAGAAAAATTTGTACAAAAGATTTTCTGTATTATTGTAAAACTGAAAAATGTTTATGGTAAACGTAAAATCAATAAAAAAATTTATTCATTTTGATATAATGTGAGTGATAAATTGTAATTGATAAATACTGTAAGCTCTATACAGAGGTTCCGGTGCCTGTGTTTCAATAAACGAAACACTAACTGATTCGACAGCCGTAGAGATGTCATACAGAGATGTTTAATGTTACCGTGGCTGTTCATCTGTGTTTCAAATTTTAGGGATTGTGAGTGTGGACTTAGATGGTTGAGGTATTTGTCAAATGCATCCTTATACTAACGTTGACGTAACCTTTGTACCGGTGTGCAAATTACAGGAGATAGTAACTAATACAAATCATTTTCTTAAGAAAAGAAATATGAGAGTAAATGTCGACAAGAATAACGTCATGGTGTTTGAAAGAAACAAAACCATGTTTGATTTGTGTATATATATAAGAGCTGAGAGAGGTCAAAAAGTAAATAGAATTATCTACTTGAGTAGTTTGTTAACAAATAACGGTAAACACGATAATAATATTGAAAGGAGAGTAAAAGCGAAAAATAAGTTGAATGGGCCTTTACTTGTTATTGTTAATAGTTAGTCTGTTTCACAAAAAGCGCCTTCGAATATTCATGATGAATTTCTAGTGCTTTTGCTATGTACGGTAGTAAAAGATCGATATGGCAGATGAATCATGAAAGTAAAATCAATGCAATGGAAATTAAATCCCTTTGTGGAGTGTGTGGAAAGATAAAATATAGTACATAATAATAATGTCAAAAGATGTTGTGGTTTTATTTGTAAAGTAAACATCTTTTTAAATGTAGTGATATGAAGTAGAAAAAATTATTGTGGTGTTGAAACGTCCAGAAAGGATGACAAATAAACAAATGTAAACAAAACATATGGGATAAATGAGTCCGTAAAGGTCGCCCTAGGATATCTTATACCGACCAAATCGATGGCATATTAAAAGAGGCATAATTTTAAACACCCGAAACTGATGAGCTTGCATGAAACGATTAATTAAAACGATTAATTACGTACTGCATTACGTGCAGCGAGAGAAGTACACAAAGATCGTACCGTGTGAAGATATGTGATTTCTACGCACTTTTCGGGAAATAGAAGTTAAACTCACACAAATAAAAAAATAATAGGAAAATTTAAAAAATGGTTAATAATAATCAAATCGAAGTGATTTTTCCGCACTTTGCAGAAAGAAATCAAGTAAAATTAAGAATTTTAATTTTTATTTTATGCTTAACTTTAAATTTTACAAAGAAAAACACAAAAGTTATTGATAATTGTATTGTGAATCATAATGATCTATTCTTAGTATCTGTTGATGTATTTAACTATGTAAAATATTACACAAAAAATAATGTCTTGCAGAAAAACAGCGTGTGATATACTTTATGTGGGACAATACATCTAGCATGTTACTTCACGTTTAATTCTCAATAAAGTTATGTTGAAATGCAATAGTTTTAATATGATTAAAGATATAAAATAGTGAATAATATAAACAGGGGCATAAATATTTTATAGAAATAAGTTTGTAAGTATGGATCAACAGCAGAGTTACAGAATAGGGTAGTTTATTTGATATTTAGAATACTGTATTCATTAATAATGATAATATAAACTCACATAAATTTTCCAGAAGAGTAGGCAGAGACTATAGATTTCCATATGATACGATCTTAACACATCTCTTTTACTTCACTGGTATCCATCAATCTTTTTATGCAAGCTCGTGGCTTCGGATGCTTAAAATTTGACCCTTTTTAATATGCTATTAATTTGGCTTACAAAATATTCTTGGGGCAACCCTTGCCGATCTTTCCGCCATTCGTTCGCTCTATAGATTTGTTTTGTCAGTCTACCTTCATTCATCCTTTCCAGATGGATAATTAATCGCAACATACCTCATTCTACTCTAGTCACTACATCTTCCTTTAAACCACACCGCACTCTGACATCACTGTTCCTACTTTCGTCTATCTTTCAAAGTCACTTCACACATATTACGCAGAGATCACATGTTCACCGCATTAATTCTGTTAAATTACCGAACATAAGCGTAGAAACCAGGACCCCACTAAGGGTAGCCAAACGCGCTTGTCATAAAACACTTTACTATTCATAATAGTGAGTAACGTCCCATTCTTTTTATTTTCCGCATTCACTCTCCTTTCACTATTTCTATTATGTTTACCATCACTTGTAAACAGACTACCCAAGTATACAAAGATGGGGTCGGGGAAAAAGTTTTTTCGTATGTTACATATAAATTCAAAACAATTTTCCATCATATTTTATTTACATTTAATTACAATATATATATGAAACAAGAGAAAATCTGAGGGTGCAAGGTCAAGGCTATATGGTGAATGCCCTATAAAGTGTTAATAATAAAAAAATCTGACAAACGGTTGACCCTTCGGGCCATCTCTAATATTTTCCCCTATGGTGTTTATCGATGTACCTTTGAGCTTCGTGAGTTATAAATGTTGTCTGTGAGATTTGAACTCAAAAATTTTATAGACAGTTGATCCTGAAGGCCATCCTTAAAATTTCTTACTACTTTCTAGTTTAAAGTGTTCAAAAATAAAGGAGCAGTAAATTATTGCGCTCAAAAAATTGATTTTATTGCGTTTTCCAGCTCTCTAAGCTCAAAAATATAGTATTAATGCTTTTTACGCTCTTCGAATTAAAAAATCTATAAATAAAAATCCTTTTTAAATTGTCGACTTTTGTCTTTTGAGGGCGTCGTTCGATTTTGATCGGTTTTATGGCATCTGGGGCAGTTTTTAAACAGAAAATCACGACCGAGAACCAAACATCAATCCATCAAAAATTACCATGTTATTTTGAAAAACCCTTTTTTGTTGAATTTTCCTTTAACGATATCTCTGGAACCAACATATCAATTTTGATGCAGTTAACATTGATCGAAGTCATTTTATATTAGGTTTTAGATTAACTCTCTCAAATTAAATTTGTGTTTACAATATTTGGAGAATGCCTTCTTGCTCGTTCTAAAAAGCTTTTGCAAAATACATGTATTCGCTATTGTTTCCTTATCTCTAGTGGAGGTCATATATCAACACATATCAATAAAGGTATAAGAGGTTACAGCTGAAGCGATATCAGATTTTTTAAAATAATGACATTTTTTGCAAGTTTGGTTCCGTACAGGAAATAATGTCCGAAAAAGAACTATCTTTCTCTAGAGAATTGTGAGAAACACGATCGTAGTATATGACAACATTGCGATTTCCCGTTTCCCCCGCAAAGCAAATGGTTTGATAGAAAGGTGTCGTCGAACGCTTTGGCAACTCTTATCGATGTATGCTCACAATAAGTAGAAAGACTAGTGCCCGCTTTTTGCCTTTAGTAACATTTTTATATAATGTAACTATGAAGAGCACGACGAAAATGACTCCATATTTATTAATGTGTGATCGAGGGCCGAACTTCCTTTGGATAAAGCTCAATTAGGAAATATAAATCGATCTTAAAATAACGAGGCTCAGAGAAAAGAATTCATAGATAACATTATTAATAAGGCTGTTAGAAACGTTAGAAAGAAACTGACAATACAGAAAATGAAGTGCGGTAGGTGTAAGAATTGTTCGCAATTTCACGTAGGAGACTTGGTAATGGTATATGTGCCTAGAAGGATTGCAGGTAAAACCTTTTAGTTAAATCGATGTTATAGAGGGCCGTATAAAATTGAGGAAAAATTATCGAGTGCGACTTATAAAATGGAATCGCTCAATAGGCGAAGGCGGGATACAGTCTATGTATCTCAATTGAATATATTTCATCTAAGATAATAGGGAGATGTGTATCATACAAGTATAAAATTTAGAGTTCAAATTTATTTACTAAAAGTAAAAAGCTTATCAAAAAGATACAAAGAATGATACAAAGTAAATAGCTATAGCAGAGATTTCAGGCAGGGTACGCAAAGCTAAAAAAAACTTACCAGTTTCAGCGTTGTTTCGGTTATGCAGGGTGTATAAATACTTACCGTCGCTTCGGTGGACCCCGAACCGAAACAATGCTGAAACTAGTAATTTTTTTTAGGTTTGCACACCCTGTTTGAAACTCTGTGCACGCCCCCTGAGCAGAAGTTATATTTATGTCATTATGGCATTAAGCATGATTATTATATTGTAAATGTAGTTTTGAAACGGAGAATTGTTATTAAGATTAGCGCATAGGATGTTAGGATAGGTAGGGATTGATTAATTATTGCCCCTACAAACCTGTTTAGTAAAAATGGTATATTGTTAATGTTAATGCGAATCTAGCAATTTAACATGTGTCTTGTTTTTATACTGCATGCTATTTGCTAGAGCTGGTGGATCTGCGGGCGGATGACGCCGCGCCCAGCATCTGAAGTCATGGTAAAAAAACTTAAAGACGACGAAAAGCTTGCCGTGACCTATTTTAAAATTATTAAAGGGTTTTATGATAAAGGTAAAATTTGAAAGGAAGATTCGGTTTGTGAAGGGCGGCGACTATGCTCATAGAGTTTTGCGACAGTTTTTGTGCGGTTCGCTTTCTGCCATGAACTGAATTGAGAATAACAGCCAATGGTATGATCGGGATTAGTTTCTAACGTAATTCATACGCTAAGTGTCTCACGTAACTCAACTTCAAATGCTAAGATGACACGAGGACAAAGCGACGCTGGCCAAGCCACTGTGGCCCAGTGGCGGTGGACATCTTCTGGTAGCCTCTCAAGACTGTGAGAAATCGACCGGTCCATTTTCTTTACTTGAATTTGAAATTTTAAAGTTAATTTTATTAAATTTCTATTAGCATATCTAGTCTTTAGGAGTAGTCGGCTACATTTTGAATTGGTTTTGACATACGGGTATATACTGGAAGTTTGACTACGAGTACTGAGATGCAAAAAATTAACATATAATCACTTGCAAATAAATGGAATCAAAATTGAAAGCAATGTCAACGGATTTGATATGACTGTGACACACCCCCTCGCATTGTATGATGCTCCATTTACAGGTAGGGCATAGGATCTTATACTATGTCAGTTACTACGGAGTCCATTAACAAAAAACAATACTTAATTTCAATAGATTTTTTTCTCGGATGAGGGGGATGATGTAGTAGGTAGACAGCACGCGAGCCGTCCGGTCTCCGCGCTGAGTTGCGTGAACGTTAATTATATTTGTGAATTTCAAATAGTGAAATGTTATTGAATTCACGAAACTAAAGTGGAGAGATAGAAGAGATCTATCTAGGAAGAGAGGCGTGAATCCTGAGAGTAATAAAAAATAACGAGATATGTTGTAATTAGTATCATAGAAAAGTCACATACATTGTCTGAACCTGCCTGAGAAGTAAACAAATAAACATAGTTCATATCACTACCGCCTGTTTGATTGATTGATTCCGAATACCGAAAAGATTATATCTTTGAGCAAACCTCCTCTCTGCAATATAAAAAAAAAGTTACATAAAAGTCGTTTTAAAATGGGATTATTTATTAAAAGACATGTAAGACCACACCTCATTAAGGCACATACAGTTGTTTATGTAAGTAACACTTATAAACCTAAGTATGTGTAGAACTGTTTTCATTTTGTTGTTGTATACTGATTGCTTTCTCTTGATGCCTGCGAACTGACTCGATTGCTACATGACACGCGCTAGGTGTCACGAAAGACCAGCGTTCTAGTAGTGACCACTGTTACAATTTCTGCTGAGTGGCAATCTTTTTTGATGGTTGCATAATATTGTTATTGTATATAAATCAAAATAAAAATGTACATTATTTTTTTTCTATAATATTTTTATGGCACTAATAATGTTAAAGACTTTTGTTCAAATATTATAACGAATTGTATCACAAACGAATGACATGAATATATTATAATCAACAAAAGGCTATATTCAGAAATATATGGAATCCTATATCAATGCACTTTTCCTTTAATTATTTGCATATTGATATAATTAATGTGGAAGAATCTAATTTACTATTTGCTAGTCACGGTTGACATCATAGCTACATAACACTGAGTTTATAGCTTATAAATAGATGTACTGAGATATGTACATAAAATAGAATCACTTTATTTTCTAAACTTTTCTTTTTTTTAACTTTTACAATTGCTTATGTTCGTGGTTAAATTTTCATGTAAATTTTCTGACATCTATCTAGAATTGAACCAATATTCCGTCATATTATAATGTAATAAATAGCGGTAATGGCTCAGTAGTTAATACCTTTGCTTCCCAGAAGACACTTAAATTTGCTTCTGAAAGTGGAGAAGTTATCAAATCGGTTCTTAACTCAAGTCTAAATAAACCAGTCGCTCCGTGACTCAGAGGGCACGTCAAATTGTCGGTACCGGATTTTGGAATTGCATCGGTGACGACGGTCGTTGACAACTAGCGAGCTTTGACCGCCACTGAGTGGGAGTGGAGGGCTTAAGCCACTCAATCTAAGATAAATAAAAAATTGTGAGAGGGTATGCCTCTGCGGAGGGGTGATTTAAGCCTGACAAAACAATATTAAAATTTACATGTGAATTTCCAAAATTTTTGCCTCTATGTGTATGGACGCTGTCTTTTTTGCAATTTTAATAAGTTGTTGAAAATTTTAAGTATTATTTTCAATTTTCTGGTCAGAATTTATGTATCGTTTGATGAATATCTATTTAGTATCTTCTCGTCTAATTATTTTCAATATTACAATACTCTTGAAGACAGACAGTATTTCCGCAATGTTAGCATACTTTTGGGTTTGGATTTAATTTTCCAGCTAGAGACGTTTTGGTTTCTTCTACAAAAATAAATAAAGAACGACGTGTTTCATCTTTTCTAGCAAATATTTTTTTAATAGAGCGAAATTTTATGTTTTAGTTTGTGTATGAGTTCTTTAATCATATATTAATTTAGTCTCTTTTTAACAAATTAACTTTCTGATAAAATAGTGTAAGAATTCCGTATAATGATTTAGAAACACAAAAACATGGAATATACTATTCAAACGCTGAAGCAAAGTTTTCGAAAAAATCAGTTTCTTTTTATATGCTATGATTCTCATTTTAATGTGTATAATAACATGAATAAATGTGTTAAAAAATATTTGTTTAATCAAGCACACATGAACATATTATTATTATAAATTCACGCCTGTTCTTAAAAAAAATTAAGGCTAAACATGACAGCTGTCACAACATACTTCCAAAATCTATTGTTTTGAGGATTCTACGATGACAAAAATGAACAAGAATACCTGAATCTCAAAAGCAACAACATAAGCTTTGAATTTGTGACTAAATTTAGAATTTATGGGAACCAGCTATTAGTCTTAAAAAGTTAATAAATATAATATTATATACATGTATTGCCTGAAATTTGGCGTTACAGAAAATTGAACTCGGATTGAATACTTCTCATAGCAAGGCGTCTTATCCCTTAAAGCTGTGAAGATCGATTTTTAGTACAAATATTAAGCATCTGTATAGGGTATTTAGTAATTCAATTGGTTAATGACATTATTATTGAGCTAGGTATAAATGCAGTAGGACTGTAATTTTCAATTAATATATTTTGTGAATGAAAAGGTTACTCTCTCATCGAGATCTTCAGGTATTTCGACATAGTCAGATTTCGTTCAATCAACACAGAGAGATCATTGACGAAGGCTCGGACAGTCGCGTCGCCTGCGCCGAACCGACTATGTTTAATTGTAACCATTAGAACAGATGGCTTATTCATTTGTAGAGCACTCGGCCGTTGTGCGCCGGGCCGCGTCGTAAACTAGCGATTCGTTCCCGTTCCGATGTTATTGTAGCGTTTTGTCTATGCTCGGCCATTTTATTGGCCCGGTTTGTTGTCTCTGCGAAGTGTGGCCGTCACGCGCACGCGCTGCGACGACTCTGTTACACTTCTACCAAATGTATATGGCGAAATCTACTTTAGATTCAGCGTAACGGACTATGTAGGTTAATGTGTACGTGGCTGCTTGCTTTTTTACGTTGTTATATTAGGCCATAAAATGAATTTTGTGAACCATTTACAACATGCACATTACTGCTATTCATTATTTAGAAATTTCTATTCTTTTCGTGGCTCGAATCTGTGTTGTTGTTACACAGCTGAAAATTAACTCATAAAGATATACTGTAGTGGTGATAATCAGATTGTACTCATAAAGAAATAATTTAATGATGAAAACTATATTTTTTTATAATACTTTAATGTTAATAAAGAAAAATATAATTGTGTTATGAAGAATTTGGATCGAAATTAAATATCAAAAGAAAAAAATGAGATATTCTCAAGGTGAAGCCAGTTTTGTTGATTTTCTCATTCTTAGTGAAAGTAAATAAAAATTAGTAAAATAATTTCTATTTAGATAATTAATTCATTATGTTGCACCAAAACATTGAACACACGAAAAGATAGCTCAATCAACATTATCATCGGCTTCGATCGTCGATTCGACAGGGCGTGCCCGCGCAGCGGCCGCCGCCCGCGCACCGCCGCCGCCGCCGCCGCCGCGCGCCTGAAAACACGTGGAAATTACATTAAAACGTTTTTATCATGCTATCAATTTTATTTCCCTAGGTGTTCATTGTTTCAAAGACAAATGTAAAAATTGTTACTACACCTCGTTAACACTTTTAAAGCTTTATTGTGTGGATACCAAACAAACCGTACACCTAACAGAGTTTGCTCACGTATGTTTAGTTAGTGTTTCAACAAATATCAGTCTATGTAGTTTATTCCATAAGTAACATGGGGAAAAAATGTTTAACTGATCTATTTAAGATGAAAATGAATTCAATTAATTCTGGTATGAAAACGAATTATTAACGACAGTCATCGAAATGTCGATGACACGACAGCTTATTCATTTAAAAATTTTACAATAGCGTTCACTCTTACAGATCGGTCACTCCCGACGGATGGACTAGAAGTATCTAATTGTCTATGAAAATTAATTCTAGAGTCCACAATCGACATAATAATTTATTCTGTTTTCTTTTGTTCTCATTGCATTACATTGTTGTTGTTGTAACAAAGTGTTTTCTTTGTACAGCATTCACAATTTAATCCTTTGTTGATCTCGCAATTTAAATTTGTTGCGCTTGTTTGGATATTCGATTAGTTTTGCATCCAATGAATTTTCAATAACAATTTACTGATGATCTTAGATCCCCGACGAGCAATACTCGTGCATTTCTTCGGTAAGTAGGTAAAAACAACAAATAAAAATTGGAATTTTTTGTATTGCAGAATTTCTATTTCGTCTCTACGGCTTACAAAAGTAAAAACAAAATCATAATATGATATATCAGTATATTAATATGATACGTAATATTTTGATATAAATGAGGGTGTCTAATGAACTAAATATAATTGGGTTCTCATGCTTTGTTAATGTCCAATTGTTGTGCTATTGCAAGTTATTATTGCATTTGCTTGTTTGTATAACAGATTATTTAATGGGCTGCACGATTTAGATGTACAAGTTTTAATTACATTTCAAAGTCAAATATAAAAATATCTTCAGTGTTTGCATTAAAAGTTATACAAAAACTAAATACAAATATTCACAAAAAAAAATACGAAATCCGAATTAAAACGTTCACCAGTGTAAACACACTTCGCCGACGCGCTATTTGGTCCGCATTCAAATTCAATTTTGCTTACGTGAGTGGGAAGGATAAATAAAACGGTAGTGAGCTATGATACGGGCGGGTTGCAAGTTATTGGTCCCGGCGCGCTCCGCTCAATTTCTCTAATTAATTAGCGATCCGGCGATAAGCGCGCGCTGACAACGTTATTTGTGGCGCGACAAATCTTTGCGACATAAATTTGAAATTACACCGTGTCGACTATCCGATAACGGACGCTGTCCGCGGGGCTACGTACGACCCTTAACTGTGTTTCTGATGACCTTGCATATGTATGATTCAATTTTATTTCTGGAGTTAACTTACAATAGAATGGCTGGTAAATGCGCCAAGAAGGGAATTAATATTTATGAAAAAAAAAACACTGAATGTAATTACTGAAACAACTGTGCAAACACAAGATTTCTTTATGTGAAATGCAAAAGACTTTAAAAATTTAAATCCTACTTTCTACTATAATTTTATTTCATATACATCAGAAGTCGATGTACAATGTCCAGAAGTCTCTCGCAAGCAGTATGTATTCAGCACGCGTTTAACCTTTTTGTTGCCTAGAATATCTCATAGACGTCTTTGTCCTAGAAACTACAGTGCTTCAAAAGAATATTTTTCGCGGTTGCACTAGGTTCATCATTAACCTTTTTTTCTATAGTGTGAACTTAATCTTATTTTGGACTGAATTAGTATCGATACGCCTTTCAAATATCCTCGTAACGCAATGCAATCAAATGCTAAGCTAAGTGTAAAACTTTGTATTTTTTTCCGGACTACTATTAAGAAGATACTGCTTAAATACATTTCGATTGCCCAATAATTATTTTTTAGTAGTACTCTGTTTCTCACTACCAAAAAAACTTTAAATATATAAAATTTGGGTTGATGATAATTTAATTCAATTTTCGAGTTTACATTTTCTTACATTGTATTATTAATGTTTGCATAATATCACTAAACAATATAAGTCTACTGAGAAGAGATGCGTATATCTTATTGGTAGATGTACAAGGACTGAAACTAGATCAAGATATGTATTACTAAGATCTCGGTATTGCTATTCCTACGTTCGCTACGTTCCTACCTTCTTACAAAGACAATCGCTACAATTTATTTCAGAAATTGCACCTAGTATTATTTCTCGTAAAATATGTTTGCATTTTATTTTCGTTTGTTAATTTTAAACTATTTCAAACTATAACTTAAGGAGCTTCTAAAAGTTTTTTTTTATATTTTCTGGTGTTGTCTTATGGATTTTTATTTTTTTGATGCATGTAATTAATGCACCAAGTTATATACCACCTTAATGTTATGGGTTAGAAGCCCTGACGTGTATTTGAAATATGCGGAGAGTAAAGACAAAGTTTCTGAGGGTATCCTAATCGCAGGTGCGAATGAAGTGAGTGAATACAATTTCAAACGAAACATGAAATTTAATATAAAAACATCTGACATTACAATTATTCCATGCAATAACATACAATTAAACCACGTTTTGTTCACTAAAAAATGATAATGCTTACGTACATTCCAAAATCTCGCTGCTGCAATAAATGTAAGTAATATATTATTAAAAATATATGAACAGAATTTATGACTGTATAAAGGGAAGAAAAATAAATGCGGAAGTCGAATCTGCTATTTATGAAGAAAGTAAATACTTTGGCTCATGATGATAACCATGATTCTTACCAAAGATAGTAGTGGGTAAGCCAAGGCTTAAGACGTGCATAATTTCTTCGACATGATTACAAGGCAAATAAACAAACTTTTCTTTAATAAATGATTGCTTAAAAATACAGAATATCTAAATAGATATCTTCAGATATTCGTTCTTCAATAAAAACTCCATCACCGGTAAGAAATAATCTATAAATTTGATTGGCCACCAATAAAAAGAGGCATTACTTTACTTTTAATTGAAAACCGTGTCTTTAATAAATATAATGGATTTTAATATCAATTTAAATATAACTACGACGTGTTTAAAATATTCCCGCTCTGACAATAACGTACTTCAATATATTTTTTTCTTAATCATTAAAAGGTGTTTGGGTTGTGTATTAAGTCCGTACACGTTACACTCGTGAACAAAACGGTGTCGCGAGAGTCATAAATTAAACATTAACTGAAAAAGTATTTTTTTAATAAACAATTGCTAACTTATTTCAGCTATATTGAACAAAAATAATTTTCACCGTCGTTTGACTTAATTGTAGAGCTTCATTTTATTTGTAAACCTCTTATCAATATCGTTAAAACAAAGTTTAATGTCTACGCAGTAATTTCACGTTTAACAATATTAGATATCAATTACTTTTATATTTAAAACACAGAATTTTGTTGGAAGTTACAAATGTTTCTATGCAACAATTTCATATTTTTCTCAAATAAGAATTATCGTGCGCACACTCAATGAATTTAGATTATAATTTATTATGCATGTGACGTCAATAAACAATTAGCCAAGCACGAGTCGCACGACTGGTATACCACAACATAATGTTATTGACCACCACAATGGTGGTAATTATGATGGTTATCAATCTCTAAATTTACTTGAAAAGGAAACGACATACGAAATATACATGCATGGAACATAAACAACTCCGTAGATTATAGAATATGATATACAATACCATAGAAAATCATTATGAAAATATCTGTATGAAGATGAAACTGAAATAATCTACATTTATGCCCAGTAAAATAAGGTAAGAAGTAATAACTGAGCTTGCTGGTATCACGATAACGGACAAAAGCGTATAGATATGTCGCGCTCGCCAGCCGCGCCGTCGATGTTCTAGGCGCTAAATATTACTGAAAATATTCGCCGTGATCGCATTGCAGTTTACATTTGTCGCATAAATAAAAGGCGCGGGCGCTCATTAGGCGGCCGCGGCGCTACCGTGTTTGGCCCCCCCCGCCCCGCGCCGCGTCGCCGTCTCAGCAATAACGTGTATTTGTCAGGAAATTTCCACATAATTGCTATGGTCCTCGGCAACTGCTACTTTTATTCATCCTTTTCTCAGGGGTTAAGAGGCCGCGCACGACACACGGCCGGTACGCGCTAATAAAGTCAATATCTCGTATAGAATAAAATAAAATGACGTGGACACTTTATTTAGAAATTGAACGTTTTTGTTTAAAAATCTCGTAATTATATCAGAGCCTTCTCTTTTAGCAATCGTATTTATTGGTATTGCTTTAAGGACAACTGCAGCTACAGTCAACTGAATCATTTAACTAGAAGGGATAAATCGTTTATCTTTAGAAGGGATAGACACCTATATACACTTTATAAATATATATTACAATGATCGATTATTTATTTAAAACAACCGTAATGCATACGGATACCAAACATGGTCTCTTACTGTTGGTCCCATAAATAAACTCAAAGTGCAATATCAAAGAACTATGCTCACAGTTCCTCTGCAAGACGAAGTTCGAAACAAAGATATCCGTATATGAACCAGAATCCCTCCTTCTTTTCTATCAGTCTATGTCAATCTCAGTCCCGGTCTCAGATTGAACTCCGATCTCTGTCACACTTTTAATTCTGATCCCCTCCCTACACATTTTCAACCCCAGTCCTGTTCTCAATTTTGATTCTGATTAAGCTTTCGATTCTATTCGGATTTCGATTCTATTTCGATTCGGATTCCTGGTCCCGTTTTTGATTCCGTCCTCTGTTCCACTTTCAATCCCGATTTCGCTACCAGTCACAGTTTCAGTTTGTACAAAACTGGAGCAAATGCTATCTCAAAGCAAAATATAAAGTACGTTATTCGGGTATAGTATAGCTTTTTATGGCTTGAGAGAATTATTAAAATCGTCTTAAGAATATAGACACATGGATGAAGCCAGGAGTAAATGTTGGCAGTCTTATTTTCTCAGGAATAGGAGTGTCTACTTATTTATTAGCTGTCTATTTATTATTGTAAGAATGTTTAGAATCTATTCAGTACATTCGTTTAGTAATATAAATCGTGTAACAATACGGATAAAACTGGGGGTAGTTTATTATTTCAGAAAATTTTCCCCAGTGTGCATACAGGATGCCACTTAGTTTCATCGTATTTAAATCAATGATTTAGGTATGGGAAACAACCATACGAACATAATTTTTTATATACTTGAATGAGTTTCTTCATCTTTTGAATTGATTGACACCAATCTGAATCCCGGTTTCGCCTATGATTCCGAACACAGAAAGAATTACTACTAATAGAATAAAAATAAGTATATCCATCGTTCGAATCCTGTGTTATGGTCATGAGTTCATGCGAAAATCTCTAATAAAAAAAGGCACTTTCAATTTTTCTCGAATATTAAAGTTTTCCGGGTAATTTTCTAATTAAAAAATTTGGTTGCCTGTAAAGTCGGTATACGGGCGAAAGTTTTACGTGACAACGACTTTGAATGGTAAAATCATTTTAATGTGAATATTCATTCGTATAGTAGGAAGAAGGATGAAATAATAGTAACAATTTAAAACATTTATTTATACAAAGAATTATATTTAAAACATTAATTTATACAAAGAATCTCGCACTGAATTTCATATTAACAAAATTTTATTTTTACCTTTACACATACATACGTATTTATATACAAATATACATACAATAACTTGCAATACATTTGCAAGCTATGCACTAATTCTCTAGTGCTGCGCGCGGCAGACCGATCATAGTTGAGTGGAGAGAGACGCAAGGCATTCGGCGGGCCTCTCTCTCGTTCGGTGACTCATCGTTACGTTACCGAGCGTTACACTTTTTCAAAGTGACTCCCAGCCGCAACCTAATTTAAGACGTTGTCACGTCAAAATTACCTTACCTTATCGTATTCCAATTATTTTTCCCTAATAACCTTATTGGAACCATTATGGGCATTTAGCAAAATAAATTAAACAAATTGGTCTAACAGTTCTTAAGTGATGCACTTACCAACGCGCAGATTTTCATTTTTATTCATATATAAAAAAAAACAGGCCAAGAGGATATTGGGCCATGCTCAGTGTAGGGTTCTATAGCCATTGCTACAAAGAAATGCACTACAAATGAGATATTGTGTTAGTTTGTATTGTAAAATTTTGGATACTTAAGGGTATCTAACATTATTTTTTCGGTTTGAAGGAGTAAATGATAAATTTTGAGAAATACTTATTGACGTGACAACGTCTTAAATTAGGTTGCGGCTGGGAGTCACTTATGAAAAATGTAACGCTCGGTAACGTAACGATGAGTCACCGAACGAGAGAGGCCCGAATGCCTTGCGTCTCTCTCCCACTCAACTATGATCGGTCTGCCGCGCGCAGCACTAGAGAATTAGTGCATAGCTTGCAAATGTATTGCAAGTTATTGTATGTATATTTGTATATAAATACGTATGTATGTAAAGGTAAAAATAAAATTTTGTTAATATGAAATTCAGTGCGAGATTCTTTGTATAAATTAATGTTTTAAATATAATTCTTTGTATAAATAAATGTTTTAAATTGTTACTATTATTTCATCCTTCTTCCTACTATACGAATGAATATTCACATTAAAATGATTTTACCATTCAAAGTCGTTGTCACGTAAAACTTTCGCCCGTATACCGACTTTACAGGCAACCAAATTTTTTTTTATACAAAGTTGAAATGAAGTGCAATTTATTTCTATTAAATGACTTTATTGCATTGGTACTTTAAGGTATTCACCTAAACACCTAATTATACCTGTGTATTCAATGCATAAAAACACAAATATATAACACTTACATCACGTCTCAAAACGTAAAAATACGATGTGGAAATATGTACCAACGAAAAAGCGTATCTTCATTGCATTTACATCCTTTTGTAAAGAAGTGCAGTTTTTAGGCAATAACTCAAAACCGATCATATTCAAAATATTTTTTGTTGAAAGTTATCTTTTTTTATATATATAGATACGTATATAATTTTTGGAAATAACGCTTTAAAAATAAAGGGGAGAACACAATTTATGTTACTTTCGGAGCAATTATTTCCGAAAGTGTTAGCTTAAAAAAGAAAATTTAGAAATCTTAAAATGTTTTCAAAAGAACTGTCGAAATATGTACTACACGTTGATGTTTGTTGAAAAAAATTTTTTTTAGATTCTATTACATATATCGACTCCCCCCGGCCCCCCAAACCCCTCCTTTCAACAAAAAAAAATTAGATAAGTAACGGCTTATAGAAGATATCTATATTCCAAATTTAATCATTACACATCTTGTAGTTTTGAGTAAAATTTGGCAACCAAGCTCTAAAAAGAGATGAACAAGACAAAGAAGGCATAAACTGAAAATGAAGCATAAAAAAAGACATGTATTTGCTAAGTGTAAAAACTAATAACGGAATGTGATTGATAACCGTAGGAAAGAGGCAAAGAGGAGAGGGAAAGATTTAGTAGAGCGAAAGAAACATGAATTGAAAGAAAATTCTGAATGAGTATTTCAGATGATCCCCGCAAAAACTTTAAACTGTAGTTGGAAAATGATACGGTCAGCAAAGAGTAAGATCAAATTCAAAAGAGAGATTGGGAATGATATGGATGAGATAGTAAAAGCAAATGGTCAGAAAAAATAGAACTATTCCAGGTGTGATAGGATCACGTAAGTCTTTCACACCATACTATGCTGAGGACCAGTGGTACGGTCGTTGTAAATCTACTTTACGTACGTACTTTTGAATTGAATGCTAATGAAGCGGCACTGTCACAAGCTAGACCGTTACCCTTTCATATGATTAATCAGTGTATTGCCCCACAAGAAAGTAATTACGTCATCGGTCTGTTATCGATTTTCCGGCAGTCCTTAAATATGTGAAACAATACTCGCGAATGTGCAAGGAACGGTACCGAAACTGCATTTAAATTGTTCATTTATTTAAATACCATTTTACAATGATACCAATAAAGATACGTACGCTAGCCACGAAGATTCGTAGGAAGTCAAAGTAAAAAAATTCTCAAACACACATGCAAATTCATTTAATTATTTTATTGAGAATTTAGTAAATAATAAGTCGCAGTTTATTTATTATGAATATATAAAACACTTTTACTACTTTATTTGTAGTTTTTGCTTGAGAGTGGATAAGTTGTTAATCGGTCTCATAAATAGCATAATATTCTACTTTATCCATCTAGGCTGATAGCGTCAAATAAATCCGTGTAAACACAAACAAACAAGGCGTGGCAACAACCTTTGAAAATATCTGTTAAATTTATGAAGGGGCGCGTTATCGAGGCCGGCCCGGCCGCCGCCGCCGTCGTCGGGTTGCGTCGGCCACTCATTTAGACATTTTGACTATTCGTCGGTCTCGCTTGGATATTAACTTTTTTTTGTGCTCATTTTTCACTAAAGGAAAGGTTATGAGGTTCGTAGGTATACTTTTATTGAGGCAATTAAGATATGTAGTCATATTTGAGCTTTTAACGAAAGTTCTGTTATCCTGAGAGATTTTTTTTTGTCGGTGACGACTATTATTTTAGAGGTTTACATTTTGTATCCTTTGATTTGACCTTTTTTCATTATATTAACTGATCTATTGGCGCCATTCGTTTTCTTCCTGCGTTATTTTATTAAAGATAATGTCCCATGTGTTACACTTTATATTATGACTTAGCTTCCAACCGAAGAACGGCTAAGTCGTATAAAATTATTTTGCAATTTGTCACTATTAAAATTCAGCCGTGTGTTGTCATATTTTATATAGATTGTACAGAAGTAACTCAATGACAGGCTGATTTTTTTATTTTGTATTTTATTACATTCACAGTTTTGGTAATGTATTATGCATAAATTATCTTATCTACAAGGAGCACAATTCTATTAATATTATAAATGTGAAAGTTTGTATGTTTGGATATCTATTACTCAATAACGCGTTAACGGCCGAACAGAATTACCTGAAACTTTACAGTAATAGAGGTCATACATCAGAATAACATGTAAGCTACAATTTATAAAATATTAAATTCCACTCGCGGCTTAGCTTGCGTGATCGTAGAACGGATTCCAATTGGTTATCGGCAACAACAATGTTCAAGGGAGATTCAAAACAGTTCGTGACAGGAACCGCGAATTGGACCGAGATCAAGACCAAGAAGGTAACTGCAGAACGTTTCGTAATAAAATAATTAATGGCATTACGTGCATTTCCGGTGCAAGAATATTGGTTCTTCTGGTATGAAATCGAGAACGGAATCATGTATGCCCACGTGTGGGAACCGCGGATGCATTATATATATATATATATATTCAACAAAATCGTAATCTCGATCGGGATTAGAGACGGAATCAAAAGAACAATATCGGAATCATGGCTGACAATGTAATTGGTCGATATAAAAGATGAAAGAATTCATTCGATGTCCACGCAGGCGGAGGCGCGGACAAAAGTTAATGTAATATAATTTTTATTTAGATTTACGGTCGAATTATGTCTTTTTGGACACTTATTGAGATATCGATCAGTATTTATGTATAATTAATAAGATCCACAATGATTGAAAGAAATTAATGTTTTACGAAAAAAAAGTATTCGAATCAAAATGTTATAATCAGTACATAGTTAAGAAAGCAGCGCCTATCGCTTAGCTCGTCTCAAAATATTTTGTCTCTTCGCCAATCTCACTGCCTTTCCATCGTTTTTAAATTCTAATATTATTTAAAAAACATTCATTGTAATTACATTATATAGCAATATAGTAGTTATAATATCCTAACAAATGTGTACAATCAGAAAAATATATAAGGCAAAAGTTGAGTCACATGTGGAGATTTTTAAGGAAAATATCTAATCCCATTGTTATTCTCTACACGCTCAGAAACTTCGATTGACGGAAATACAGAGGTGCGGTGCTGATGCATCAAAGAGGAAAGTAACGCTAACCCTTCTAAATGCTTTATAATATGTGAGAGACGTCGCGGCGCATGCGTATCGTCCGTCATGAGGCGAGCGTTCCCAGCGTCACAAACATGCCAGTACAGAATTCGGTCACAGTAAATTACGTCTTGTCGACAAATCAGAATGCAAAGGATGAAATTATCGAGAGCTAACCGCTTACAAATCTGGCACACGTTTACCATATTATCACAATTTGTTTTACGGCCCTGGGAACGTCCGATTGCGGAATGGGCGGCCGAAGAGAGTTATACCGCGGCCTATGTCCAAACGCGCCAATGATTTCTGAATAGCAATGAGCCGCGCTATTGTTTATATTTATTTCACGTAATAGCTGGTACACGACTGCTACCTGAATTTACTGTCCGTATTGAAACGCCTTTCACGTGGAATCTACTTTTTTTTTTAAACTGTACACAGTTATAGAGTGGAACTGCACGCGGATCTGATTCTTCTAGGACAGATGACTTCTATTTTAATATGCTTTTCTAAAATATATAGATACAATATTGATATGGGTAAACTACTTCATTCCTTTATTTGATTTACGGATTGGACACATCCATTATTGAATATAAGCCTCCCCCTTGTATCATAATCAATGTTAAGGTACTATGTATACAGTATAATATATAGTACAATACATATGTAATTCTCTCGATTTTGGACGACTCGTCACCGACATTGTTCCACGATCTATCACAACTAATCCACTTAGAGGAAGTCGTCCCATGTAGCAACATTCAGTTTGTAGTCGTCACTTGTAATCTTGGTTTCATGAATTCTACGACGCGGTTTAACCATCGCCACTTTGGCGTGCAGATTCCGTGAGCCGTGTTTTTTACTCTGGTTCTCCTGCAGATTATATAGATATGAGAAATCTCGAGCATGGTTAATTATTTCGCACGATGGGTGACTTTGAATTCGTATACGAAACTAACAGCAACTAACGACGTCTGATATTCGCATGTGTCATCACTAACAACTCGCAAGTTAACAATGATTATAATTTCCTTTTTCTTTTTCTTATAAGTAATAATAACATTACGACATTACTCATAAAAATATAATAAACTCTTACATAGTATTGAAAGATTGCTATATATTTATTAGATAAGTACCAAATTTTTTATTACAACGATATAATGTATAGATTTGTTACGATGCGTAACATTTGAACATCAAAAATATACGTTTTCGCGCTAGCTAGTTCTACTTATTCCAACATTGCGTCATATTGGAAAATCGTATACATAAGTGTCAAATATATATGGTAATTCTAGATCTCTGTCTACCAGGACGACATAAGGACGTTACTGGAGTACATACATATATATATCCTTCAGTCAACATGCTTTTGGTTATTGTGGTCAACAAAGATGAGAATGAAAGAGGTCATAAATGTCTAATAAAATTTAAGATGAGTATTTCCATTGACAGAGTGCAGACATGATACTGTTCAACCTCGTTAGTTAAAAAGCTTCATTTAAGCGTTTTATACATTAAATTTATTTTTATTTCCCGGAAGCGCAATTTAAATAGTTGAGTATGAAACGTATTGTTATTCAGAGGACGATACCTTTTTAAATTATCATATATACTACACTACAAAAAAGGTTTTTATCTTCTAAAGAGACTTATGTACTTTTTTCTCAATTTTAAATCTCAGTGACTCAACAAATATTTTTATTTCTAGTAATGGAAGGGATAATTGACTGTGAACAAGTTGAGATTCTCTACTTTTTTTAACGTCAACAATGTCGGAATACTAAATTCTAACCATAAATGCAATGGTTCATCGCTTTTGGTATACCCATAAATCAGCATTTAAGTGTCTGTAACTGGCTAATAACATATTCCACGGCGTCGACGGTCGTGCAATGCAGACGCCGCCCGTTGACGATTCTGTGAAGTCGTTTGGAAAGCAGGCTGTGATTTGCAAGGTCACGCGTATAACACGGATGTTCCCGATATTGAAATGTATAGACGTGCTTTATTCACCTACATATCAGTACGTTCTGAGCGTAAAGGTCCCATCCACTGTAACAACTGTAACGTAAAACGATCTTTACGTTCCGAAAACGGAAGGTTCATTGTCGCGCGTTTGTATTCTTTCGATTTTAATGTTACCCAATGCGTCAGGAGTATGAGAATCGTATACTCATATTGAATACCGAACGACGAACGGTACGTCAGGCTCGTATGGTAAATTCCGTATTGCGAATTATTAAATTATTTATGCCGCATAACGCGCGGTCTCGAGCGCTGAACCGCAATATCGGGAATCCCTGCGCGCTCTAATGCAATAATTTGGCGTATTTTGTAATCGCGTATTGAATATTGAAACGGCGCGTAAATAGTTTATGTTTTCGACGTGTATTTCGTTGTATGTGATGCGATGGCGCGTTTCTGCGGGGTGCGACGCGCACTCGTTACATATTCATCGTATCAAATATGGGAAACGTAGGTAATTCATTTCAGTACATAATTAGAACCCAGGTTTAGTTCATTAACACGGAGGGCCTTTACGTGTTCTAATTCTGTACAGAAATCATCCAGTTAAAATAAAGCTACCGTTGTTTGAGTCATTCGTTTAAGCAATCTTAACTTAAATTCGTGTATCAGGCTACGACCATCTCCCTGAACGGCGTAGACCTTACCTCGAGCATAAACAAAGTTGTATCAGCCATATTCCACTACATTCATATAAGGTTGTGTAATACGACCTACTCTACTGTCAGAAGTTTTCAAATTACTCTAAAGCCTGTGGTTGCGCTTAATAACCTTTCTGTGCACAAAGGTTATATATTACAGATAGATATTATTAAGGACGGTCACCGATATAACTTTTCGACTTTGGCATGCGCAGCTCGACTTTGATTTCGTTACTGATCCGATCTCGCAGTTGAACCACGCAAACAGCAATTTTAATCTAAACGAACACCAAATATACCCAATTTTCAACGATATCAGTAATATTAAATCCATTCGTAGCGGGCACGGCGCGCGGCGCCGCGGCGGTTGCATGGTGGAGAGTTATTAAAAAGCTCGTTACAGCCGATATTATTTGATTCGGTATCGCGTGCAACAAGAGCGCGCTTAGGAATGATTCAATTCCAGAGCGGCGCGCGTAAGGACGGCCCCGGGAGCTTCGCGGCGACGCCGTCCGTCATAACAGCGCGCGCTCGCGTGCCGCGGCGCCCTCTGTTGACTTATGGAGGGCCCGTCGGCGCGATGAGTGCTGTTATAATTTACTGCGGTTATCGTGATTGAAACGTATGTCATTTCTGAGGGGCTGAGATGTTGTTTGAAAAGCGATAATCGAAAATAGTAGTGCGGAGTTGATTTGAATAATTTTTAGTCCATGTACTGTTCAAGTATGGTGACATTCTTTTTTCTTAAAACATAAATTAGGGGTTGAACAAAGAAGTATAATCTCTTCATACTATGTTTTTTATTCATTATTCTCACAAAAACTATGCCAATGACGTTTAAACTTTTTTTTCTAGTTGAAGAACCTGGCTTGACAAGAAAATATTGGATACCCAAACGTATTATTTTAACGCCTTAAAATTACGTAACATTATTCAATAAACACAGTATCAAATTCCTTATGCTTATAATTCATAGTTACCTAACTACCGTAGGTGTTACCGGATTTTAAACTCCTGAATATATTATGTAAATTAAAACGTTAAACTTAAAATAATAATTGCTCCATTTATTATTCATGAAATTACCTAAAGAACAAACACAATCTATGTATTGTTTTATAAACGTCAATCACTTATTAGTCCATTGAAAAGTTACATTTGGGGTTGCGTTTTAGAGGACGTAATTTTATTTTTTTGATGTGAGGGGTCAGTGTAAAGCTAAAACAAGTTTGTGGGGTGCTGTCCCAGCCGCCATCTTGAAAATAGGTTGAAATGGTATTTACGATATATCTCTTAAACTATTTATTTGATAAAAAATTTGTTACAAATTAAATTCTCTACAACTTTGGTCCAATAACTTTTGTCGTATAACTATAAATAAAAGTTATAAGCGAAAATCTTCAGAAATTCGAGAAAAATTTATATTTTCGATTTAACTTTTATCATTTTACGAAAAATGATATCTGACCATTTTGTAGATCGTTTTTGAGGAACAACTTTCATTCGCATCATTTTTCATTAAGTCAATAGTTAAGGTTTTACAGCTCCAAGTGAATACTATTTTTCAGTACTCTTAACTATACCTATATTATACGTGTGTACCTATAATATGTCATCAGTTATTGATTGTTTTTTATTTTTTTACTTTATTATTATAATTTTTAATTCTAAATTTTGCAATATTATTAATAATTAAATATTGACTCTTTCACCACCCACGGTAGAGTCTAGGCGCGTTTTTACGTGGTATCCCCAATAGGCATAATCACGGTGATTTTCTAAATTAGAACTACTCCGTCCTCAGTCGTTTCGATGGACCAGGCTGCGGCTCAGCATCTGATCGGGTTTCTGAATTAAATACCAGTGGGAGAACTTGAAGGGTGTTAATGTTGGCGGTTCATCATGAAAGTCATTTTCATTTATTAATTCTGAGAGTTCCATTACGTTGCTGCAAGTCTCTCCAGAACAATGGAAGCATACTGCAGAACATTTCATTCCTGCTTTTCGGCATCCACACATCGCTCCACAGTTTCCTTTGCATTTTGCAAAGATCAATTTTAGAAGCTTCAATTAATAAATGAAATGACTTTGATGATGAACAACATTCTCCAGTTCTCCCACTGGTATTTAATTCAGAAACCCGATCAGATGCTGAGCCGCAGCCTGGTCCATCAAAACGACTGAGGACGGAGTAGTTCTAATTTAGAAAATCACCGTGGATTATGCCTATTGGGGATACCACGTAAAAAAACTCGCCTCTAGACTCTACCTCGTGGGTGGTGGGGAAAGAGTCAATATTTAATTATTAATAAATTGCAAAATTTAGAATTAAAATTATAATAAAAAAAAAAAAAAACAATCAATAACTGATGACATATTATAGGTACACACGTATAGGTATAGGTATTAAGAGTACTGAAAATAGTACTCACTTCGGAGCGCTGTAAACCTTAACTATTGACTTAATGAAAAATGATGCGAATGAAAGTTGTTCCTCAGAAAACGATCTACAAAATGGTCAGATATCATTTTTTCGTAAAATGATAAAAAAGTTAAATCGAAAATATAAATTTTTTCTCGAATTTCTGAAGATTTTCGCTTATAACTTTTTATTTATAGTTATACGACAAAAAGTTACTGGTCAAAGTTGTAGAGAATTTAATTTGTAACAAAAATGTTCACAAATTTTTTATCAAATAAATAGTCGTAAATACCATTTCAACCTATTTTCAAGATGGCGGCTTTGGGTGACGTCTTTAACTGACACACATCAAAAAAAATTACGTCCAAAAGCAAGGTAAGGCCTAAAAATGTAACATTTTAATGGACTATATGCTAAATAAAATAAAAGAATATAAAGTTTTAAATTTATAGCTGTTTAACCTTTCAGGTACAGTCAAGTATTTGTGACTTAATATCGTATATCTATTAATTGAATCTAAGTTAAATATGAGTTTATCTGCACTGAGTTTATTTGGACTTTTTTAACGCATTTTATTTGAACCAACAACGAATTTTTTAATTGATATGTAAACACTTGTTTTATATCAAACTATTAAATAAATGCAAATAAATAAATGTAGCCTTTATTAATGTATTGATCTGATATGTCACATTTATATCGTTATTAAGTTTTGATTGATGTAGTGGTAGCCGTGTGATAATTTTTTCCTTCATAATAAAGAGTACTAGATTCGAATTCTGACTGCAGGCGAATTAACCAACAAATTTTGACTTATAAGTCAAATCTAACTAATTCCTTCGCGCCTCTGAGTAATAAATGTTGAATGTTTGATTTTAATGTTGGATGTGGAATGTTGCCTCCGCATCGTCATCAAGAATCGTTGGCAGCCTTCAAGAAGGCTGGAAGTTCAAGCACCGCAATCTGAAATGAAAATAAAGTAATAAAGTAGAAAAACGTGTATACGCATCCGCATGTACGCACGCACGCGCACGCACACAAATACAAACATCCCTCCCAAAATGATCAGAAAAGCTTCCTAGGACCTTATAACGTCGATATATAATAAAATCTCAATTTACTAAATTTAAACTGAATAAATACAGATTTTTATTAAGAAAAACTTGTAATTCACTATGTGCTGTAGGCCCGTGTTACGCCCGTTCTCATTGTATGTGACCACGATTACAACTTTGTAATAGAAGAAAATACTAGCAGAAAGTTTGAAAAACTATTGTATTATACTAGATCCCCATTTCCAACTTAAATGGTTTATTGTGTTTTATTTATTTTAATGTGCTTATGAAATCTTGATTTATTTACAATATTTTCTTGAAATTGCATTTGGTTCATCGCACTATAGGTCAATAATACCTAAACCCAAGTTCAAAAGATAAATAATTATACATTTTTATTAATTTTATTCAGATCATGTTTTTTAACCAAAAAAATACGATTTCGCGACGCTATGAACATATTAAGGAAGATCATGTGAAAAACTTATAATAAGTTTATAAATCATTAGATGTACAAGATACGGTACAAATCCTATGTAAACTACTGCCATGCGAATGGGATTGTTTACGCTACTTTCGATGTTTTTATAATTTTTTTTATCGTTTCATTGAAAAGAAATAACATTAGCATAATTATTTCGTGAAGTCAGACTGCATTATAATAACGAGTGAGCAAACAGTATTGAAATGTCTGATTGTTCTTCGAACAAAGCCAAGGTTCAAGAACTCGTTATGCTGATTCAATGGAATAATCAAATGCTAAAATAGACGGAATAAAAGAATATATTTGGGAGACGCCCCGAGTCCTCCCCCGGGACCTCCAGCTGCCGGTAATTGAAAAATAAAAGGCCGTACGTTATAACAGAATTTACGTCACGCGCTCACCAATGACAAACTCCTGCTCCTGCTACTGGCAGACGAGCACGTGAGTGTGCACCAATATGTGATTACCAAATAAATGGAAAATTTAATATAATTCAGTAGGTGACATTTGGCATTTGTAAAGTGCACGAGAGTCTTATGGAAATAAATGTTATGTTGTTTTCTGTCTGATTAAATCACCCCACCTCAGAGGGGTACGCTCCCACAATTTTTTTATTACGGACTGAGGGCCTTGAACTTTAAGACCTCACACTGGCCTAGTTGGGGTTGGGGTCAAGTTTGGAGCAGTTGATTAAAAAAGGCTGTAGCTGAAAATCGTTGCCAACATTGCGATGGCAATGTTCAGGTACAATGATATAGTGTACTCTCAGAGGCACACAGCGAGTATTTCCATTTGACGCAAGTAAAGACAGAGATGGTGACTCAATGGCTAAGAGATTCACTTTGGAATTAAAAGGTACGGGAACAGTATGTGTGTATAATATATATGGTTGTGAGGGTATTTCTTGATTCGATATATTTCATCACATTACATTGAATTAGCCTAATAATTATAAATGAATTATGGCGAATAAGAGAGAAAGACGGAATCAAACGATAAATGTAAAGGTTTAAACAGTTTAGAAATTTCTCTAGAATGTATGCAGATCGAAGCGCCGCCGTGCCGTACGGCTTCCGGCAGGGGAATAATTTCGTGCTAGTCCACATTTCCGTACAATAGATTTCGCTCAGTTAGAGCGGCGTTAGTTAGGGCTAAAGTAAGATGTAAATAGCAGCGAGCTTCCACCCTTGAGCACTGTATTGATAATGTTTACTGCGCATACATAAAATATATATTGTATCATTTATTTTATGCAGAGTCATAGCACTTCAGTGGATATATATATATATATATTCTACATAACGTTGTTGCTGCTTTTATTTAAACCTTTACTTCTGTCTCCAAATCAATAGCAGTCATATTCCCTCTTCAATAGCTGCTAGTAAGCTTCTCGAGTTTGGCTGTTATGATTCGTTTTGACGATTCCAATAGACTAGGATTACTAAGAGGTTCTCTTGATGGAACAAGAGATGGGTAGTCGAACTCTTCAGTGACTTCTTATTAATCTTTCATGTCTTTGCTTTGAACACATATCTTAATGTTGCGACGTTCCCCGCGCAGTGTTGTTGTGTGCAAGAAACCGTATTGTATTTTGGTACCTAAAAGTAAGTATTTTCCTTTTGACATATATGATATTATCGTGTATTCTATTTAAGTCAAAGTATTGAGTATGTGTTTTATGAAGGATATAGAATATGGAATAGTAAATAGTTTTAATGTGTTATTATTACCGCCATTTTTATAAACTGTCTTTTACTAAAGGTGCGGTTGGGCACGGTTGAAACAATTTTTGTGGTCACGGTTGAAACAGTAAATATATTATTTTTTCTTGTTTAATGGCGAGAGTTCGCGTAAAAAGGACTTTCGGAAAGCAGAGTGACTTGTCAAGGTATAAAAATGCATATGAGGAGGTTAAAGCTGGAGATTCACTACGAAAAGCGGCGAACAAGCATGGAACTAACCACTGTTCTCTTCTGAGATATGTATTTACAAAAGCGACATGCAACGAGTTATTTTATTCAGAGAATAGATCCTGACAAAAGCGGATTCAATGCAGCAGTTACACACAGTGGGCTCAAGAAAACTGCAAGAAGGCGGTCTTGGCCGTGTTTGCCACAATTGCGACTCAGATTGATCCCTAAGCTAAATTTTTATTTGATTGAAGAAATGATTCTTTTTCGTTTATTCTTAAAATTATTTTCATTTAACTTGCTTTATTTTAAATGAAATATTGTTTAACCCTGTTTTTGTTAATTGCGTTTACTGTTTATTATTAGTCAAATGCTGATCGGAAATATTGTTTGAGTATAAAAAGCTTGAAGACTGATTAATGTTGCCATACAGTGCCATAATTATGTTTATAATTAGAGTTTATAACAAATGAAACATGTTCAAGTATTATAATTTGTATTATTTGCATGCGTTTCAATTGATCCCAATCGTTGTTTCAACCGCCCTCAGCATGGGGACGATTGAAACAAATCAGATTTTTTATTAATTTTGTATATATTTTGTAGCACCCTAGGAACTAAAATGGTATAGCCCTTTCGCAGTTAGAAACGCACTCTTGAAATTGATATATCCTCGTCATCGCTAGGTCTATAAACAGCAATACCATGAATGATAAAAGCCAAATCATTTCAACCGTACCCAGTCTACTTTAGTTTAAAAATAGTCTTAAAAGGACTTTTTGAAAATGTTACTCAAGCCATATCTCTTGAACCAATCAACCTATTTTATGCATTTTGAAATGATCAACCTTGTTTTTAAGAAAACAGCTGATAGATTTTTAATTTATAAGTAGAGCAATTCACAACATATAGTAAAAATGCTTTCAAAAGAAAATTCTCCAACAATATCTCTAGAACAAACAAATCATTTTTTATGCAATTTGCGGCAGTCGATTCATTTGTTTAAGAAAAATGAGCTGTTTACATTTCAATATCAATCAGTAAAGTGGTATAACAATCATTAAAAAAACACTTTTTTCCAAGAACATTATTTTTGAAATTCACCCAAATCTTCCGGAAAAAATTGATTCAAGTTTTCAGAAAGTCTATAACTTGAGTACTCCTTTTTATTGCTGAAAATTGCGTTTCTATAGATTAATCCGTTCAAAAGTTATGAGAGGTTTACATAGACACACACGTAGACATACATATATAGCTCGAGATATGTTCGAAATAGATTACTAGGACCCTAATACGCCAAGATTTGGTAAAAATCCGATTTTCGAAAAACGGGATGAAAACAGTACCGTTCTAATTTTACGAAAAGTTTTCAATTTTCTAAACGAAAAGTTTAAAAAAGTACTTCAGAAAATTAAAAAAACTCGCTTTCATAACATACTAAAAATTATAATAATAATTAGATAATAATAGATTGACTGGTATCGGCCAGAATATACTTAGGCACCTATGCATTTTGTCCTTGCCAGTATAGCGGATGACGTAATATCCTAGGTAGTTACTAAAAAACTTGTCACTTCTTTTACTTCCAAAGATTATATAATTAAATACTACATATATAAGAATTTCCGCGAAATAACACCAGTTAGTCCCCCCACCTTTCGACGTAGAATTGCAGCCTTTATAGAAGAAGTATTAGAAGAAGTCACACTTCACGCAACTTACATCTTTGACCTACATGCAATCTTTGTACTCAATAGAGTTTAGCCACTTAGAATTCACTAAGTCTTTAATATATTATTCCCTATGTATTTTTGAGGAACAGACGGTAATGATGTATTTGTACACGCTCGTAGCCAACGTAATAGAAGATAATACAAAAAAAAATTATATGCAATGATTACAGACACCCGTTTTTCGTTGGCAAAAAAACTCAATAACTTTCGACCTTAAAAAAATATTGAATTATTGAATAATTCGAATTTCAACCTCTAGTACTTAAGATAAAAAAGCACTAGGTAGGTACAATAACAAAAATTTGCACGTATTATATTATTTAACACTGTTAACAATATCCTGATATTATTCATATATTTCAAAGTCATGCTAAATAAAAAACCATACGTAGACAAATACATATATTAAAACATTTTAAAGATATGGCTTTACTTAACGATATATAAATCTTTAATGAATCACTACTTAAATGAATGAAAATAAAACGACTTTTTGTGTTTCTAGAAAATTACTAAAAAATTATTAACAAAAACCCAAATATGATGCATCATTTGTTAGTCAATTTTCTAAAAACTATCGACCAGTTAATTTCACTTGATATTACTTGTATTGTGATTGTGAGGTCATGAACGACTTTTAACATGGTTTAATAAAGTTAGTTCAAATAAATAGAAGATTTACCGGATCTTCATTCATATTCTTGCTAAGAACAACAATCTCTTTATTTGAACTTAAATAAATTATCGCAACGCCATGTTTATGAGATATCTGGTAGCATTTACAGCGTTTATCGTCGCCGGATCCATCACGCGGGCCCGGGCCGCTCCAGGATTTATGCCGAGTCGGTGCCTGAAGTATTTGCATATTATCTTAATGATGAGAAACTCCCTGCTCGACGACTTATCGCCATATTCCAATTAATGTTGGAAATATGCGCCCGCTCCTGCGGCGCGGTGTTTTATTAACCTTTCATAATGTAAGTACTTTATCGCGGACGCTAAATCAGAGTTAATGCGGATCAGTTATTAGGTGATATTTATTGGTGGAGCACAATCTCAGATATTTATTACGTGCCGAAACGTGTGCCCGGTGTGCCTGCACTTACAGATACACGAGAGAAATTGTACGAGATTCACTATGTAGCGGTTGACGACTCAGATGGTGGCGGGAATCGTTTATTTATTAAAGTAAAAGCAATGCATTCATTTTCTACAATTAATACTTTTCATAAAACTAGTCGCAAAGTTTAGTATTCGTAATACATATTTTTAAAATGCTCAGTAGCATTCACTTATTCGAATGCAGTAATGGTATATTACGGTAAGCGGCGCGCGCGTCGAATGCCGAGCCCGCGCCCGCGCCGCGCCTAATTAAACGGCGCGACATGGCCGCGTTATAAATTTTAAAACTCTTATCCCGGCCGGGCTTATAAAGAAAATAAAAGGACATGAGAAAGGTAAAACACGATGAACAAATAAGGTGAACGTCGGGCACCCTCGACCCTCCCTCGCGCCGCCCGACCTAAGATTTGGAGTACTTATTGGAGTTTTCATCAAATTCATCCTAATATTTATATTTTATGTATGCTAGCATTTCATTCAATTTGAAAAATGTGATTTAAAATATAAAAAAAATATATTATTTAGACGTTAAAAAGTGATTAGTTCCACGCGTAGAACGCTGGCAGTACCGTATATATACATATATAAGCAGATCGTATTATCAAAAACAGAAGAATAGCTGCTTTAACTACTCGGCTTTATAAAAACGTTCATATTAAATCAACTTTTAGATTTGGTAATCTTTTAAACAAACATAGCCGAATCATTTGATTTTAAAATATTTTTAAGAAATCAATATTTCCAAACGGTTATTAAATGTTGAAAGTATTGTAAAATCAAGGATGGATTCATTGATATCTAAGTATGATCAGGACTCCATATAATTATCGACATTTGAATATCAAAATGTAACACACATTGATTGTAAGACCAAATGACACTCACATGAATCGTTTATTTAAAAAGTACAACGTTAAGATGTGTATTTCTCTTTTATTGAACTTCACAATAATATATAACACTGACGATACTTCATTTCAAAGTAATTTCTAAATTCCACTATTAATCTCATTTTACTTTTTACTAATAATATTAATCTGGTAACTGCAGCTTCACTGTTATAATTAGTAATTTAAAAAAATGAAATAAGTATATGGAACAAATTATAAACCAAAAACATATATTTGCTTTACCTAGTCGAGTTTTGCCGATTATAAAATTTTATGAAAGAAACTATCAAACTATTGCGCTTTTTTAAGTTATCGTGTTTATTATAGGTTTGTTAGGTCAAAACTCTTATTTAAAATTGATGAATCGACTTGAAATTGATTGAAATTGATATTATTTTGTAGTAGTATAGAGTTTTTAGAATATTGGAAAAAATATAAAAATCTTAAGAGGAGTAAATTTAGGCAGCAGTTTTATAATTGTATTGAACTGACATCGTTTTTTGTATTCATTAAAATGCGGCCAAGAGCGAGTTGTAATTGCAAAACTTTAACGATTCTGTCCCAATACCACAGTGAGTCCTCAATGAATCAAATTAAGCACTTCTATCTAAATCTCATCCAAATTTGCCTAAAACTTGCTTATTTACTACTTACCGAGTTACAAATGAATAAATTTTCTCACCTTATTCTACTGTGTGAGGTGCTAATTCACGGAAATCCATAATTAGACGCTTCTCTGCAAGATGCATCAACATGCAGCGTGCAACCAACTACTGACTTCGAGTCTTTTCTTCCACTACGAATCCCTATCCAACGAATTGAATATGAATTCGGAGGGTTGACAGATATCGAATACCCAAGCAAGTGTTAATTAATTCTTAAGTCCACTAATAGTTATATTGTTAATTTCTGCGTATATTTCATGTCTACTAGGCACATCCTCTGGAAAATGCAGACAATCACATCCACCGGGACATAAGGAGTGTTAAAACAACCGATAGGTGTGTTCTCAAGTACCTCATGTGACGTGCAGTCATGTATCTCACATGAGGTTTCTCATCTTATTCTAAAAATAGTGCGTACAATCTCTATTTCCATATCTCTTTGCATATTTTCTGTAGCTCCTTGTATGTTTTGCGTGTCTCCTTGATATATCCTCTTGTATTATGTTTCAATATGGACTATAGTAACAGTTCGTTTCATCAATAGTATTCTCAAATATCAGTTTGATTGATGATTTAAATTTCAAACAGAATATTCCCTTGTTCGTCTTTACAACTAATAAATACATTTGTAACTCTATTTTAATAGTCATATAAATAAAATATGTTATTTTTCTTCGGACAATATTATCCGCCATTTTATCTAAAATATTTTTTCTTCCAGTTGTTGACTGGCGATACATAAAAGCAGCATCGATGCCTAATATTAGAAAATTTCAGATTCTGTGTTTAATACTTTTAGAGAAAAAGTTTCTGTGAAGATGGACTGAAGGACGAATACGAGAGTTCAGAGTAATTTGATAAAGCTTTCGTGCAGCTTTTAAAATACGGACACCTTAATAAATTAAACTGAAATGTAACCATTGGCATTAATCATATTGTGGATTATAACATATCTAAATGAATATTGTAGCATTATGCACGATGTAATTGTCGATTGATTTAGAAAATGGTACAGAACACGCTGTATAGTGATCAAAAACTCGAGAAGTCTTTGCGGTCGTATTGAAAACAAAGCGGCGACCGATCATCGAGTGAAATATATAAATCGAGCGCGTTATCATGAGGCGCCGCGCCCACGGACGTGAAATAAATATCCATTTCCATAGCGCAGACGCGCGGACGCAACGCGGCCATCGGCCAGCGCGCACAAAGGATCAGGCGTGCGACGACGCCGACCGCGTCGCCGGCGACGCGCTGATCTATAACTCCTTGAATTATTTGAGACGGAGCCATCGGTTCGCGGGGCGTGGACGCCGCACTCCGGTCCACCGGGATCATTTTGTTCGGCGCACGACCACTTTTGAACCGAGCTGACGGTACAATGGCGACGACGGACGGCAATGATTTAAAATCTGTTAACAGGCCCTTCTCTTTTAACGGCCAGCCTCATTTTCCAAGGCGTTTGAGATTATCTCAGAACGCGACTCCGTCACAATAACAAGCTCGCTCCACCGTTATGGGAACTGTAATAAATATATAAATATAATCTTCGGTGAATTTACGAGGGTAGCTCTACATAATCTAGTTTATTTTACATAAACTCAATTTTATCTCGCTTTTCATTATTGGAAATGACATTCTAGAATAAAAAAAACAAAACGCGTAATGAAGTTAAATATTAAAGGAATATAATATTCCTATGTACTTATACTTAAAATGAAACGACGTTAGAAATTTATTTGTTTACAAATCTCGTGCTATTAATTATACTAGAAAGAATCGCGTATTTTTAAGTCCGGCTATACGTAAGTAGGTATAATTAATACAAGTTATTTAGAAGTTTCGCAGTACCCAAACAACTCTTTTTAAATGTTTTGTCTCTCTGTTCGTTTGTTAATCCGGAGTAATCTTCAAAACTGCTGGACCGATCTTGGTGGGACTTTCACTGGCATATAGGAGCCTGATCAGGCTATACAAAGGTCTGTATTTAGAATCGTGATGGACGCGGCGTCATCCATCAATGTGAAAGACTTAGAATTCATTAATGTTCACAAGAGCGGAGTCGCGGGTGAAAGCTAGTATACATAGGAAAATTGATAATATTTAAGCTTTTCAAATAATTCATGACAATAAATTTAAAACAGTTATCTCTTTTGAGTATTCATTTTTAATAGTAAGAACTCGGTTTACGTGAGTTTTTGCAGTAATTCGGTGAATAAAAATTACGTAGAGAACGTCTAACATTTATCATTTCTGTATCAGTACGATACGAGTACAAGTTATCTGCCGTGATTGATCGTGAGGGTGTGGGTTTGCGAGATCGCGGCCGACAGCGCAGCCCGGCTGTGCCAATCATCAATGATAAAATAATGGCTCCACTGCAGGAAGTGCAGTTATTCGCGACGCCCGTTCATGGGGCTTTTAATCAACACTTTATTGTTTAATGACCCTTCTCCGAACTGTAAATTAAAGGGTGACGGATCAAACCCTATTGAACGATGCGCATAGATGTGCGCGGATTTGCGCTCAACATTTGAAAGTAGATAATGGTCCACATGCCTCCACAAGGAGATTACAACGAGAGGGACCGATTGTTTTATACATGCTGATTTTAGTGCATTTTTTTGCATCTGTGTAATTCCCATGTCTGGGCGTTATACGAAATATCAGAAATAGCATATCATGCCTTGCAATATACTCAGCTTTTTTGCGACTCCGCTCACGCGGGTATATAATTATTTCTTCATTTCTACATCAAGTAATTCTGCTATCGACGACATTAATCCGAACCCGATTTCATTTTAAGTTCCGATTGCAGAGTTACTTCTGATTCAGTGCTGTCTCTATTTCGATAACGATTCCAGTCTCTTATAAATTATTGCATAGGAACGCATTAGTGGTAGATATAAATGTGCTAATTTTCATCTAAATCCATCCAGCTGTTTATACGTAATCGAGTAACAAAATAAATAAAACCGTCATAATGTATCACATTTGTATATTATAGTAACAGGTAATATTGCTCACTTTAATCTAGTGTGACTTTATACTAATAAATCATTGTTAGGTACTAATGATATAGTTACAATCGTATTATTGACATCTCTCTCTTACTTTCCTTTCACCTCACCCAATCCCCTCACACCATTACTTCATCTCCTTCCTCCGTGTCAATACTACGGGCGTTAACTAGACGAGCAAGCCGCCAAAGAGAAGGCAGAAAAACGTCTGCCGGCCAGGTGGTGTAATAGTGTGCTCTATTAATACAATAAAGGTCATTAAAATCGATGTGACTATTGTTGATATATGAAAATATACAAAAGGTTGACAGGCATGCAAACAAAACTTAGTCTTCGTCCGTTTCCTTGTATTAGACCGTTTTCTTGCCAAATTTTCTCAAAATCGCTTCAGCTGCTTCGTCGTGAACAGACAGAAATACAGAAACATTTATAATATTAGCATCGATTTAGAATTAACAAAGACAACATTGTAACATTCTACAATACCAACAATTTGAGATACTTTATTGCATACTTATGAATCTTCTTAAAAGATATTATTCTAGGATTTTGTATTTGTACATAGAAATTACAAATTTTCCTTATCGAACGTTTTCTGGAGTCACGCGCACGTCAATGTAACAGCTCACCTGTCAAATGAGCTAATTAGTGAATATGAACGTAGATTAAAGTAAAGTCCGCTACAGCGTAACAATAAGCCGGCGTATGGCGTCGCGTGCGCGTGCACCTCGCCTCTCGCGCGTCGCGGCACAACGATACATGGAAGCTCATAAAATGTTTCTTAGTATATTTCACCTTTCCATGGTACTATAATAGATTTGTGCAATAAAGACAAACAAAACAACATCATGGAAAATGTACTAACAATATATAAATGCTCATTTAAAAAATGTATATGTATTTTAAGCTGTTTTGGATTGTAGCCACATTAATAAAAAAAATAAAAAAAAAAAACATGGTTTTCTACTACTCTTCGCCATTTATAACATCATAATTATGACGAAATTTATTCCTTTTATGTTTTTAATTATCAATAAATGCTTTTGATATTATCTCCTTAGTATTTTCAAATAATCATCTCTTTATGTACAATTTGTTATTATTAAACTCGATATTATCGAATTTCGATATGGGATTGATAAATGTTTCAAATGTAAGCTTCCTTCGAATAGTAACTCTTCCGAATATTGGTATCAGAACCGACGATGAGAACGGAGCTGAAGTCAAAACTTACGTTGAAATTAAAACTCAGATTGAAACCAGCACCCCCATTATCTAAAACAAATCGATTGCTAATTCAATCTCAATTTCGTAGAGTAAATTGAGTTGCTATTGAAGGTGCTGCCCCTACAGTGGAATCTGAAAATGAAAACACTTATAAATGACAGTATGAATTTCATCGCATTGCTAATATGATACATTTTCGTATTCCGTAATGTGTAGATAGTTATGATTGTTCTAGATTAGACTGACAGATCGAAACAAAAATAGTGATTGGATATGCGTGTAACATTTTCGTAGTGTTCTTTGCTTTGATAATCTGTTAATTATTTGCATATGTGTATAAATTTATATTCTATGTTATAATACGGAACAGAAATAATCACCTACCGATTACATGCAATTTTTCATTTAATATAATTTAACACTAACATCTTAAAATATGTAATTACGTATATAAATCGGAAATAAAACTGTTAACAATTAAAAGACCAAAAGTATACATTATGTCAAATCAATGAAAGCCAACAATACAACTGACAATACATTAACGTAATCTTTAACAAAGTTAAAAAAGCATCACCAATTTATAGTACGCTAGTATTTTTGGAATAAAATGGATAAGATTTTTATGCATACAGAAATCTTCTCACATAATATGGATATTTTTGTATTCAATAAATTCCATTTCAAACTGATTCGAAGTCGATATCAATGTATGCTTTTAGATAACAAGACTGGAATTTGAAACAAAAGACGAGATCGAATTGAAGGGGAAAACCACAAATTAATAGCAAAAATAGAATCAAGTACGAAACCAGATTGGCTCAAACAATAGTAAAATTGATATGGATTAAAAATGACATTTAAAATGGACTTGGCATGGATTTTATATTAAACTTGTGAAAATTGTTTTTATTTCCATATAGGAGTACAGTCTCGGGTAAAATCTACTAATCAATAAAATGAAATATACTATATCTCAATAAAGGATTTTGAAACACTCTCAAGTGAAACTACTAATCCAGCTATCATTTTAAAGTTCTTTATTCGCTTTTAAGTAGTATTCCAAAAGAATACTGTTACAATACTATTACGATTATACTATCGTAATGAAAGCAATATTTGTGTGCCTGCCATAAAACTTTCTTTAAGATAGTGATTAAGATTCAAAAATATGTTTCTTATTCTTACACTTTCATACGGAATCATAAACACACACAGTAAACAGTTAATAGAAATACATTTTATGTTTTGGATAAAACAAAATGAATTATATAGTTCGACTCAAGGGCAATATGATTAGAAATATTTCACAATAAAAATATCTCACAATTAATAAAACTCAAACTGTATAGTATATTCTAAAGATTTCCTGTTCTACATATTCCACAGAGGTATTTGATCCCTGACTTTTAATGCTTCACCGGCATTAAAATTATGTGTATATTTGTATCACGCTCGCGATTGTACGGCCTCAACAACTACGGCCTGCCGAAACTTACACCGAGGCCCAAGGCCTTCCACCTACTCTACAGCGCTACGAGCGAAGATGCGCTGGATAAATGTTTTTGCGCCTTGTTCTACAGATATTCTCTGGCGGAATCGTATGTGTACATCTAGTGTGTCTTCCATGCAGTATGGCTTCTCATCAAAATCACCATGCCAGAAGCCGAAGGAGCTCAAAAGTGCGTGTGTTACATGTCTAATGCGTAATTTTATATAAATACACTTGTATGTTTTTATTGTTTTTTCAATAATCCTCAGGTTAGATCAATTGATGTGTGCTATCTGTGACATATTATTGGTGAGTCGCAGTAGATTAAAGTGGCCGACGACCTATTCGAGCTCACATTTGATCGTTATTAATAAGTGCTCGCACAGTACGTCTCAGTTGCTGTTAGTTTCATAATACAACTACTCCTAATATGGTATAATAATATTTTTTCCTATATTTGTGTTATTGTAAGCAAATAAAATGTTTTTTATTAACAACCAATCCTGCTCGACTTCTTTAAAATATAGTCTAAAAGAAAGGAAGTGAAGTGCACAATACGACAAAATAAATGTAAAAAATTTAAAAACATTCCTCGATCCACAGGCAACCGACTACAGAAAAGTAACAAACACGAGCAAGTAAAGAACAGAAATTAAATGAATTGCGTTTTAAAGTGAGCACTGTTGAATAATGCGCACGAGTATTGAAACCTGGAACAAATATTTCTCTTCGATAACAAAATAAGAAGCGGCCCCGTTAATTACTCACAACCCGATATCAGTCATTAAGGGCTCCAAATTATCGCTCTCCCCGAAATTTTTAATTATATACCTACCTTGGATTTCTAAGTAAAGTTTAGCGGAGCGCCGGCCGAGCGGCGAAATGATATGTTTGTAAACACCGCAAACTTTACCGTTAGCAAATCGCATTCATTTCGACGATGATACGCAGCGATTAAAGCGCGACGGCGAACCGAGATTTGCCCGGTCTTCGGCGATCTGTGGACAGTTGATTGCTTGTCAATCGCGGCTTAATATGTCGAATATATAGAATTATGCATCTACTTCATGTGTTCGTAAACAATACATGTTTCCGCTCGCTAGATAAACTGATTTTAAATTAGGAAACAGAACTATATTATGTGTTTTAATGTAAAACTTATATTGCTGAGAGAAACGGTGAAATTATTTAGTTATTCGTATGAAATATTTTGCAGATTATTTATACATCTGCCTACATTTGAATAATTCTTATTTAAATGTTGTAATTTTGTTCTGGTATTTACGAAAATAAAGTATTATAAATAACTTTATATACCCTAAAATCCGAAAGCCGGCTAATAAATTTAAGATTTTTTTACTTTTAGATGGTTATAGAGAGTCCTCAATATCGAATAGAAGTCAAGCATTGATTTACAAATTGCCATTACTGGAAAATAAATGGGGAAAGGCGTGAAAAACAGCGATAGTTCAGGGATAGTTGGTTTGGAGATAGTCAGCAGGTTGGTTCAGCCGCCTGCGCCGTGGACCTGCACCTGGAAGAACTGCTCCAAGTGATGTAATCTAACTCATATGCCAATGTTGTTATTGCTCAATTTCACGGCGATAGAAAACATCGTCAACAAAACTTGCCCTTCCGAAATCATACAATGAACAATACAAATTATATAATCATCTTCGACTAAGATTTCCTACGAAGATCGAAAGCTATTAAAATGAAAGCGAGCAGCGAATAACTGTTCGAGGTTAGTATTATCCGTTCAAAATTTTAAAAGTATGAAACTTTTCTTACATGGGACCTTTTCAATAATTTCTAACACAAAATTAAATCACGCGAACGGAACGTTTCAGCTAATTAGCAAGGCGACGTCCTTACACCGTCAGTTAAGAGACGAAAATATGAACTCGTCCGTCACACCCGCGGACGTGTCGTAACGCGCCTCGGTAATGGACCGAGCGAGCTCATCGCCCCTGTAATTAGGCGGATAATAACAATGTCCGGGCTTATTAATTTAATAAGCGAGGTCGGGGCCGTCGAGTTGCAGGTGCTATGTGAGGACGACTGCCGCCCCGGTTTTACGGCGTCTCGACAACGACGCGACGTGGCGCTATATTTTTTGCTTTTTACACTTTCGCATTAAATAATGTTTTCCAGACAAAAACTAGTTTATATATACATACAAGTAGTTCAAAAGGATACTCGTGATCAGCGTACGTGGAAATTTCAATTACAAGCGATAGCTGAAACTTAATAAATAAACTTATAGACAATAAAATAATAATAAAGTCGTTTAACTTTGAACATCAATTCAAATCAATTCCTATTCAAAACATATATGTGCTCCTAACAAATGTGCCTATTGCTATTCTCTTATAGATTATTATAAGGTGTCGTTTATTATTTTATTAGTCACATTTTATGTCAATGTTGAAAATACAGAAAACTTAATGATTTGAAAATGGATCGTTTTAATGAATGTCTGTCACAATTCACGTCGATATATAGAAAATTCGAATTTAGTAGAGCTGCAGAGTACATGACAAGAATAAATACTTCGCCTTAAAGACAATAATTAGACAAAACAGACATTATAAATTCGAAAGTTGTATTTTTGAAGTATGACAAACATATTTTAGGGCTTTATAAAAAATAAATGAAACTACATTCACTCCTCTTATTAAATATAATTTTATCAAATATCATTTTAACAATGTACAGTTGAGATGAAAATGGAACACAACAATTAAATTGAAGTCTGTATTGGACAATATAAAACACGGAATGTCTCAAGCGTTGTCCCAAAACAGTGGTAGTCCATATAGGGACAATGCACAGAAATTCAATTTTAAACAAGGCAATTAAGATGACAACTGTACAATTACACTTTAGTGTGCTATACGCCTATAGCACTGATTTCTCTTCTGCAATTTCTTTATGGGTTCTTCGAATATTCCAATTTTATTTTTTGTTTTCTTCGAAACATAATATTTGCTATTAAAATAGGTTCAGAAAATAATTTCAAATAAAAGCGGTAACTAATCACTATGACTGCAAAAGGAGGCACAATACAAATGTTAAAAAAAATTCTAAAAAAAATTAATTAAGATAATTTAAAGCTGTCCACGTAAAATGAACTAAAAAATGGAAACAAGATTATTTTAAAAAATCCAAATAAATATTACTAATGTGCAGTCAGAGGCATCAGACTAATGTTTCTTTACTTGCAGCGACTCATACTAAACACATGTACGCCTTCGACTGCAAATATTTGTCATATTTACTTGGATTATTTTTAAAACAATCGTGTTTCCATTCTTGGAGTTCACTTTACGTGGTCGGGTTTTTAATTGTCATAATTAATTTTTTAGATCGGCATTTTGAGCCTCAATCAAATTGTGTGGGATCCATCGTAAGCACAGTTTTTCATACCCAAATGTTTGTATAGGAATGATTGTATATGACTCTTGCCTATGGCTATGGGTGCCCAAATCTCATAGTCGGTCACATGGCTGTCTGTGACCGCGTTAAAATTCTGCAAACTAATTATAAATACCCGTCATACATAGTGCTCCGTCGCCAAAAGCAGTTTAAAACCGAGCAAGGCTCTGCTTTAAATTACCCTGAAAATCGTAGAAAATTATGGTACGATAATTTTGAAAACTTAAATCCATAGTGATGAAGACACGCCATTTTAAAATGACGCCGCAATATAAATACAATGGACAATTAGATGAGTCAAACTGTATTCTACAGCCAAAGAGTTTCATTTTCAAATGTAGTAATTACTTTTTAATATCGTTCACGTAAGTGGCCAGTTCCAGAAACTTATAATGCGGCCGCACGTATCACTCAATGTTATATGAAATTGGTTTCACCACTACCGTCGTTTAATATTTTACGGCTATTATTCTGGTTTTATTACAATTATTTTTCACTTTAATGAGACTATTATAAGGACTTTATCACACTTTTATTGTAAGGTTTGAAAACTTAATTGAGAATTATTGCTAACCAATATCAAATGGTTATAAAGCCTAAATCGTCATTAAGAATGAGAAATGATTAGAAAAGCCTATAAATTATTTTCAAAGGCCTATTCAATAATACTTCACTCTATATGGTTCGTCGACTTTAATTTTTTTCACAATATGGTGTCTGGTCGTCACTGTATTAACCCTTGACTTTTTCATGTCTTTAGTAACATATACAAAATGAAGACAAGTCGATTTACGTTAAAATCAAAATTGGACCAGGCGTTTGGTCCCTAGATAACTAAAGAAATCAAACTTAAACACACTTAAAAACTACCATCATTTTCTCAATATAATTTAGGTTTTTCTATGATTTGTGACTCCAAATTGTTTTCAAACATATAAGCTGTTATATTTTCATACATGCTTTTAAATCCTTTATTTTATACGTTACTCAAGGTTCTTGAAATAAAAAAATTTGGCTCACATTTTAAAGTGGATAAAATCCGTCTATTCGATTTTTTAAGTATATCAAATATCCAATGACACTCGCGCCACAAAGACAAATCTTATAGTGTATCATTTATGAAAATCGGTTGAGCTATTGGTAGCTACGAGTGTAAATAGGAACGGACATATATACATACAACCCTAATACAAACACATAATCCTTTTGCATTTCGCGTGCAAATAACGACACACCAACAAATGTCTAGATTTTATACCTGCACTGCAGTGATTATCATTTATTTAGTGACAAAACTTGGAAGTATTCTTGATATTAAACATAATTGTTAAATTATTTGCTCTTTACCAATTTCATGGTCAATTTGGTATCAACCCAAACTTTGGTATTCCGAAGTAGATTATAAACTGAAATAATTTAATTTTTATGTACATAGTGTGTATAATTTGAATGATCCTTGAAAAATGTCAAGTATTGTCACCCTCGAAAATAACTGTTAAAAATAAATAACTGTTCAAAAGCTTTTTAAGATTGCTAACGGTATTCATATTGGTGAAAAATTGCTAAAAAGTTATCAAGTCTTAATAGATTTCACATTTTTTTACGGTAGAACTACAGAATCTCAAAATGAATACTCAATGAAATAAATATTACTCGGCTGCTTCTGCACAATAAATTAAACATTTGGCAGTTTTGAAAATGGAATTCCTCGCTAATGAATAATGAAAATCATATTAAAAATAGTTTAATTGGTTTCTAGACAAAAAATTAAAAAAGCAGTTTCTCCTGTTAAAAAATCTTACAAAATATTGTAATTATGTTCCGAACATTGATTACTTACTAAAATGTCAGTAGTAGATGTCTTGTAAAGGTGGCAGTTAAGACGTTGATTAATTAAAATAAGAACTTCTTCTTCATCGCGCTCAATCTACAGACACGTCTCTTGCAAATCAAATCAGTTCGAAAGCGTAAAGCGTGAAAAATATTCCATGAAAAGCTGAACGAGACCTACAATATACGGAGGTAAGACGTAGTCGAGACGCCTTTATAAAATTTTAATTTTCTAATTCGCCCAGCGAACGCGGCGCGGCGAGTAATTAAAGTGAAAGGTCTTGAAGCATGAATGTTATGACGGCGCTTATGAAAAATCTGCTCGACTTTCATTCCGACTCCAAAGATGAATACTCACCGCGGAGTGCTATTCAAAGAGTGCAAATCAGAAGATTAGTACTGGTTTTATTGAAGAAATTCCAAATACAATAACGGTTTACGACTTTTGCTACAATATATTTTTTCTATTTTGACTTGAAGATATCTCTAATGTACGTTTTATTCTTATTTATATTTGTCATATATGATAAATATATATAGAAAACCTGCAGAAAATTATTCGTCTGGTTCTGTTTTGTCGCCCACCGAAGACTCTAACAGACAGGAGACACTTTCTTACAATTTTGTGTTTTAGATTGAGAGACATCAACATTAAGTCCCCATGTTCGTCTCTATGCGGAGGACTATTAACAACTTATCTAATGAATACGGTCACAACGACCAGAACCAACATATTTGAACAGACAAGAGACAGCAGACAAGACCATTGGTTTCCTCCAAGTTAACAAACTCATTGAGTGAATTCGCAAGCAATTAGATATCGAACCC
>BGZK01002383.1:0-59821 GCA_005406025.1 Eumeta japonica | reverse complement strand
CCAAACTAAGCAACAAGGCTTGTACTATGGATACCAGACAGTTGATATACTACATATACACTTTTTTTTTTGTATATACATACAATACATAGAAACAACCAGACCGAGACAAACATTAACTGCCTTATTCAAAGTCCTTATTTAAAACATCGTTCAACGGTAGTTTAACTAAACACTGTTTACTTCTTAAACAGCTGTTTTGGCATTAAGCAATTCAGAATGTCACTTAGACTGCAGTCTAACTAAAACAGTGTTTAAGCGTTATAATGGCAACATTCTGATCAAAAAATGTTTTAAAAACACTCGAAAAGTATCTGGCATCCAAGTAATAAAAAGTATGTATATAAATAATTATATATATGGATTGTTTTACTGAATATTTACGTAGATTGTCAAAAGTGACATTTAATTGTCGTGTTTTTGTCTGAATTATCTGAAATTACATATGTAAAATTTATATTTATTGAAACATTCGTGAAATTCTTTAATTTCAGATAATTCTTTAACTTGATGACAAAAACACGACAATCAAATGTCACTTTTGACAATCTACGTCAAATATTCAGTAAAACAATCCTTAGACCACTGCTAAACAGCCTTTGCCTTAAACGAGTTTAGACGAGGTTTAAACAGTGTTTATAAATTAAACAAGATTTCTGAATAGACTTTTTTTTAAACTCGCGTTGAACTGTTATCTAAGCACGTTTTAAAGTTAGACTAGTGACTCTGAATAAGAGTGTAATTTTTTAATCAAATAAATCATTTGTTTCTTTATACATCGCCAGTTGTATTTGAATTATGGAAAACGATATTATATCTTGTTATTTGTCGAAGTATTGAGAGCGGTTAGAGAGTACATTGGTAAAGTAAATTTAGAAAGACAAAGAAAAACGGGTTGACAAGAAGGATATGAACTTATACATAGTAGGTGGAATAGACTGGAATATAAAAGCAACACATGAAGTAAAACGGAAGAGGCATTTAATCGTTGAAGTGTACTTAATAATATTACGTTTTCTTTTCATATTATCTACATAAATCCATGAAATTAATTTTTAAAAAAACGCAATTTATATATGTATGAAACTAAACTATTTCTTTGTATTTAATTTGGTGTAATTTACGATGCATGATCTTATTGTGATTTACGTAGGTTAATCATTTGCTAGTGTTTTCAAAGTTACCTTATTTAAATTTTATATTTATACTAATCGTTTACCAATTATTGTTGATTACTGAATGAATTATATTTTATCATGTTGTTAAGGAATTAAAAGCGATATAATAATGATAATTATTGAGAGCCATAGTAAAAGAAGCGATATAGAACGATATCGGTTTCTAGAGTTTCAGAACTTAAAGGAAATAAAATGGTAATACTCTAACAAAGGCCCTAGGGGTATAAGTATAGTGTTTTGCCCTTGAAAGATATCGGCACGATACTGAGAGAATTTTTAGGTACTAATGAGATTATAAGATCCTGAGAGTTTCAGATTTTTAAACCAATTGGTTTTTAAGAAAAAGCAAAATATGTAATAATCAGAAAAAAAATTCTCAGAAATGCGTGAATCGATTGATTTGAATTTTGGATATGTTTTGGGGGCTAATAGTACCTTCTAGAAAAAAAATTAAGAGCTTTATCGATTAAAAAACCTTAAAAAATGGTTTTTTTTTTAAATTTTGATTTTTAACTATGATTTGAGCTTGGTACAATTATAAAACTATTTTTTCGGATTCCTTATCCATTTTTCTATGATTTATGAACTTTTAAGATTTTTAAAAAGGGTACGCCATATCGCAAAAAAATAAAAACCACTTTTTATGCAAATGTTCATTTTATTTTTGTGTTTTAAGCTTAAGTCTCTAATTTGTCGCTTATATATGTTTTACTAATCTTATTTAAAATAATCATGTGTATACTTAGAGAAACAATTATTTTTTCTGCGCAAGTTAAAAGTTAAACATTTTAATATCAACGCATATTAACTAATTCTATCGAAAATGTATAAACACAACTTTTAATGTAAATTTTATTCATTAACTTGATCAAACGTTATTTATTTTGCGATACTATTGCGAGTATTAGTAAAAATTGCTGCTATTATCCGTTGGATGTGGTACATTACCGACTCGGTCCTCTTACTTCAACAAAGAGCCACGCGACTGTCGCGCTCACTTGTGAATTTGGCTGCACACGCAACAGCTGACAGAAGGTCTCAGAAGGATAGTTTCTGTCCAGAGAGAGAGAGTGTGGTTAGGTTTGCTTTATTAAAAAAATAAAATGTCTTCGAATAAAACAAGTAATGAGAAGTGTTACATTTGCTCAAAACAAGTAAAAAAAGTTGCTTCTAAAATCTTATCAACAGAACAACGTATACGAGTTTTTTAGAGTGTTTGATATCGATATCTTCACTGGTGATATTGTGTGTGACAGATGTCGTGTAGAGGTGTAAAAAAAAAAGAAAAATTGATTCGGTTGCAAATAGCTCTGGAGATGAATCGGAATCAATTATTAGCGAAATGTTAGAACGAATAGAGTGTAGTTTGTCACACATGACATTGCCTCAGTCAAGTTCAGATGATACTTCTTTCAGAGCTTCGTTCGAAATGTTAGAACGTCATTGAACGTCCCTTACAATGTGTGTGTGTGTGTGTGCGTGCGTGCGTGCGTGCGCGTACGGCGTGCGTACATTGATGCGTGAATCGGCCGCACCAAGGATAAGAACGCGAGACCGATCCCCATTTAATTTTTTTTTGCTCTACACATTTCCCAAGATCAGTAACGATCATTATCACACATCACATAAAATCACAGTGAATTTGATCAATAGAGAAGCGCGTTTCTGTTACTTAATTTTCCAAATATGCAAAAATGGATGTTGGTTAGTTCAAAATTTTTGACACTGTTTGACTGTTTGACCCAGCGCCATAAAAATCGGTACATTATGTATGTTTTCATGAAGAAGTTCTCATGCAATCTATTTTAGCATTTGTTCTCGACTTCATCCGCGTTTTGTACTGCTGAACCGCACTACGACGCTGATTTTTAAAATTATTCCATTTATAGAAAGCTACACTATCTACGAGTAATATAGTTTATATTTTATTTTGATGCATGCGTTTGCTCCGGCTTTCAATCTATCGGAATCATGACCAATAGCAGTATCGGAATTGAAAGCGGTACAGGAAGCAGAGAAGAAAGTCGGAACTGGACCGAAATTAAGAATAGGATGGGGTTGAAACCGAGTATAAGATCGGAGTCAGAATAAAGAACGTGGCCTGCACCGAGATCACGAACAGTACCGTGACCAGAATTAAAAGCGGGAACGAGATTGGGATCTTCAGAAAAACAGTTCAGTATAAAAGATGAAGAAACAGATTATATGCCTACACGGGCAAAATTGTGGGCGGAAAGCCAGTTGTGAATGTAGAACTTCATCCCAATTAAAACGTCAGTATTTTAATGACTCATCACATAATTATAATATTACTACAGGTCGATCGACGCATATCTTAACCCATCAATACAAAACACTCCAGTGCCGTATTGGAACTATTTCGTTTTGAAATATCAGTTTTTCATACTGTATTTCGTGGCTGGACTGAAAAAGGGAACGGCAGAGTGGCTCACGGGATATTCGCTGGTCAATCTCAGCGAGCACTGGGTCTTCGATCCGTTCAAGTAAGTTGATAAATTATCTAATTATAATCTATTCCTTCAAGGACCTTTCTCCGGCGACCTAGCGCAGATTGCGGACTGCCATATCGACAGTCACTACGTTCGTCGAGCACGTTGTAAAAGCTGTCACATTCGTCTACAGTGCAGTGTACGAAGCTCTGCCTGTCTCAATTGCCTGCGAATGATTTAACGCAGGTTTGACGCTCCCCGACCCTATGTTCTTCTCCCCCGGCGTTTTTATTTTATGCCATTGCGACGCTGTCGTAGGAGATGGGGAGATCGAAGGGGAGATGTGTTTGTCAGCCACACAGCCATTAGTAACAAAAATATTGCAATGAAATTCTGAATTTAATTGAATATATTTTCTTAATACTTTTCTCTATCTAAATTAGACTAAATATATATATGTATATACGTATATTAATAAAGGGATAAAACCTTGCATAGGAACGAGGATAATGCTAATATTTCTGGTTCTTTCGTATTGTTTCCATATTGCGTTCAGCTGGTATGTATACTTGAAAGGGTCTATTATCCGAGAGATGACCTCAAGTTACCTAATTATATCTTTAAAGAGAATATATGATTAATCTTGAAAATTTTAAAATTAAATAACTCATTTGATTTTATACTGATAAATAGATATTAAAATTGTTTTACAGGTTGTTCCTGAGCGTGCCACAAATAGACTATCTGATCGTCCACTGGTTCGCATTCATCTTTGATTTGACAGTGGCGTTTTGGATGATGTGGGGCCGGTCGCGTAATATCGCCATGGTATTCTGCGCCGCGTTCCATATAATGAACATAAGATTATTCAAAATAGGTAGTTACTGCATTTTGTTCACCCCTATTTTTTTTGGTACTCGTTCCGTGCAATAAAAACCGCTTCATCTCATTTTTACGGTACCGTTTACGAAAAAATTTTGTTAATTTCATATTTTCATTATATACATCTTTCTATTTTTATGTCTCTCTATCAAAAAACAGTGTTTTGATAAATAAAATTACCTCTCTTTTGGATTTTACCTTTTGTGTGTATATATAAAATTTACTCCAATGTAATATGTTAGCAGGTATACCGGATGTCAATAAAATCCCGGGACGGCTATATATTTTCTAGGGTAAAGTGTTTTTAAAAAAGATCAAGGTCATTTCTTAAGTAACTTTCAATGAGGAATCCAATGGACATGCAATTTCCCACTTTAACGATTGCCAGTGTAAAAAATGAAGATTTCCGTTTAAAGAAACAGTTAACCTTGGAATAACCTTGAAGGTCAAGTCCAAGGTCAAATTGAATATCACCAATGGATTTCTCGTTAAAAGTTACATAAAGAATAGCTTTACCTCCCCAAAAAATTTCAACGACATAGAATTAGATTAATGAAGTTCAAATGACCTTGGAATAACCCTTAAGGTCAAACATTACATCTAACTCAAGTATGTAATAATAATGTGAAATTTCCTACTTTATCGATTGCTGGTGTGGAAAATGGAGGTTTTCATTTAAAAAAACAAGTTGACTTTTAAATAACCTTGAAGGTCAAATCCAAGGTCAAATTGAAGGTCAGCGTTGGATTCCTCGTTGAAAGTTACTTAAGAATGACCTTGACCCTTTTCAAAAATATTTTATCTGAGAAAATATAGAGCCGTCCCGGGACTTCATTGACATCCGATATAATAACATCATGTGTTGACATTGCCTTTCGGCACAATTTACAATATTAATTAATTCATATAAAATTAAATAAATACAAAGTACTATTATTGCTAGGATTGTTACGAATTTTGCTTTATTATTTTTTATAGGGCTAAGATGTGGAATTGATCAAAATAGTGCATGCACTTCTTTTTGTGATAAAATATTTTAAAGTTTGTCTCTTATTGGTTAAAGCAACCCATACTTTACAACATATCGGAATGGAGAAAAATGAGTCTGAAGGTTTTAAATATGTAGAACTAAAATATAAACAAAACAACATGACAAACTTTTATTTACGAAAGCAAGGTGAACCAAATTACATAACATGAACTGGCTATTGAGTCAAAAAAATAGCAAATGAAGGAAGCCAAGACATAATAACCCCTGGTGCATATCTTTAGCTGGCACCGTCTCCAAATACACTTAGTTATTTTAATAGGCTTAGTAGACGGTTATGATTTTTTTTTTGTAAAAGTATTTTATTATTTTTTCTGAAAGGAGGTTTTCATGAAAAATTTCAGAAGAGATATTTTTTGTACATTAACGTTTTGACATTTGATTTTTTATTATTTATTAGTGTTCTTAGCTATTATTCAAGAAAACCTAATAATCCCTTTTCAAAATTATCAGCTGTTGTTGACGAATAGATGTGAACATCTTCCACAGGTTTGAGTGAATTGAAATTTGGTATTGTTACTTCAATAATTTTAGAAAAACATAGTAATCTTTAAATTATGCTGAAGCATCACTTGGAATTTGCGTGATATCCAACTTCTTAATCAATTTATAGAAGATGTGTTGTGTTTGGGCTCATTGGAATGGTGTCAATGAATAAATAAGTTATAAACAGATAGTGATTAGAGTCTGATGACGGAATAGAAAACATAAAGGAGGATAAATTAGTGAGATATTCTAATCCATTTTTTTATCCTTTAAATTCAATGGATATGAAATTGTGGTATATGATATAGTATGGTTTGTGGCGATTAAGTATAAATGTGTAAAGTGAATGTAAAAATAAACGAATGAAGTGGATTGAGTGAACGATTAAAAACGATTTGATTATAGTACGGCACTGAATATTGTCGCTTCGTGTGGGGTGGTTTTGTCTACGACACCCCACTCTTGTCCCAGATGGTAAATCAGCGAGACAAAAGGTAATAAATTATTGCATTCAGTTTGCCACGAATATCAGTATAGTCAGAAATTGGATAAGGATACGTTCCAAAAAGAACTGTCTTAATTTTTAAAGCATCTTTTGTTTAGGAAAAAAAGCAGATAAAAAGAGGATCAACGATCACGCTAGTGGCGAATTCATTATTGCCGTTTAGTCAGCCGAAGAAAAAATCCTGTAAAACTTGTCGAAATTCGCGTTCCCGAATTTCGACAAGTTTTTTTACTTTTAATAATTCGTTACTTTACAATTAAGTAAGAATTATTATTTAATTCATTAAGCAGCACGTCGTTTATTTATCTACAGTTGTAATTAAGACGAATTTTATAGTAATTTTAATATTACTCAGGTGAGTAATATCAAAAGTAAAACAAAAGCAGTTAGGTAACTGCTTTTGGTATTAACTTCCACTGATGGAAATTTACTTAGTTTCGTATAGGTAGGTATTTATTCCATTTGTTATTTATGTGTCTGCGCATTTTTGCAATTTCATTTTCTTTTGTTTAGATAGATCTAAAAAGCAGGATAGTTTCAAATCAGACACTACTAACTTTATGATATCTAGAGCAGCGAATCAAAAATTAATAAAAATTAACAGTGTGTATACGTATATAGTATAAAAATCTAGCTTAAAAGACTATAGCGATAATTTTTTGTTAGATATTTGGATACCTACGTAATATTATTTTTTGTTTATATGTGAAAATAAAGTAGTGGGGAACCTATAGAATAAAAATTATTTTTTTTTAAATATGAAACGTGGCTGAAATAATACTTCTGTTTTAATAAGGTAGTGCGGAGAGAACTATTTCCTTCTACACCTAAAAATCCAAACCTTGTGATGTTGGGTGACCTAAAAAAAAAATTTACCGAAAGTATTACTAAAACAAAGGTGAGACGTGTGAGACTTATTCTGTGACATCTTAGTCCAGAGAAATTACCTTTTCCGACACAAATAAGCCTTCATACAAAGGAAAATGTGATCTTGCCGAAATACTAGCAGATATACCTAGCTTATAAGCTTCAGAGAGCCCTGAAGGTAAAAGGGCCACACTACGTGGTAGAAATAAACTGCCAAAAAAAATATGGCCAAAGCGAGCATTGGCAATGTTTCTCGATAACAAAATCACAAAGAAGCAGTACATTTCACTTCATCCTAATGGTAGAGCATAATGCAGATATTTTTCCTACTTATAAAAATTTACTAAACATTTACTGAATAGTAATAAACTATTTACTAAAAAGCAATGTTATGCGAGAGATATCATACTTGCAGAAAAATGTGCTAAAATAAAACTGCAATCATTGATTGACCGGACAGTCCAGCGATTAGTCAATTTTAAATCGGAGGTGTTTGAACAGCATGAGAATAATTTGGAAACGTTGTGTCTGGTGCAAACTATATTCAAATCGGGAGGAGATCGTTCATCGGGACATAATAAAAACGGGAGGAAATTGGTGTTGATTACTTATATATATGTTTTCCATATTCTTTGTGTCAATTCATATCATAGCACTCAAAACAGTTGGACGTAAAATCATCAAAGCCCAAGAACATCATCTACTTGTAGATCAATAAAAATAGTATTTGAAAAAGAAGAAGCAGGATTGACAAAAACTAAAATTGTAGACATAAATCGACAAATAGTTAACTTTCTGTCAACCTAATTAAAAATAGATAAACCTGAATTAAATGTTGTTCCCAAATTCATATTGACCATTTTAAATGGAAAAAGTTGTAATGCATTAAGCCAGAACACAGCAGCATGTGTATCTTATATTTGTAGCGAAAAGTCATCAACAACGAGCAATCCAATATTTTTGAAAAGAAGTAATGTAAATGAAATGTTCTTGTCTTTGGTATTTCCCCGTTATATATTTGGATAAAATTCTTGAATGTCACATTGCATATCGCTTAGAAATCAAGAATTGAAAGTTTAGAAAAGGACATAAGGAAAATGTTGAGCTATGAAAAATAAATATTCAAGAAAAGTTGGGATTGCCAATCGATATTCCTGAGCATGGAAGTGGTACTATAAACACTGAAAATGCAGTTCGTATGTTTTTCAGTAATTTTGAGATTGTATCGGAAATTTCAGGACTGACAAAGAGTCAATAGATCGCTTTGGAATGATTTAAAAAAAAACAGTATCATGCTGATTTAAAATCAGTGAAGTAGCTTTTGAGGAGTATACAAAAAAAAAACTGCAAAATTGTATTATTACTGAAGCGTTTCAATTAAAGTTTAATTATTCGTTCAAATAGTTTTGTCTAGTCAGAATTAATTTTGGGACCATCGCCCTCTGCAACACAGTGGTAAACAATCAAAGCCAACAAACAGTATAATTAGCTCCACGAATTCGGAGTTATATGTTAGGCAATGCAACTGGGCTCGCTCTGGAATATTCCTCCTTAGCCCCGGATACTGCCCGGGACAACGCGGCCCTCGGCTAATGAGAACTTTTCGCTTTGATTGTTTAAGGCGTACCCTCTTGTTGGTAGGTCAATATTCCTCGCGGGCTAGTTGTCCGTAGCTCCTTTGTAACTTGCTGAAGCATTCCTTAAGTTGTACCTGAGTTTACAATGTCTCAGATTCGGGTCTATTACTCTATTGAGCACAGCACTAGTTAAAACGACATGCGTTAGAAGCAACTTAATTCTACAAGCAACTAATATAATTTACAAAAAAAAAAGAAAGAAAGGGAACAAACAAGAACGTCTATAGTAATAGTAATAGAAACTAGTAATAAAGAAATTCACCCAAACGGAGAAATGATGCATTCGCTGTTAAGCACGGACATAGTGTACGGGACCTGGCATACCACTGCGCCAGTTCGCAACCGACACGCAGGATCTTCGGCCAGCAGAGTTTTAATACAAAACTTCCATTGAATTACTGTCGATCGAACAGTAGAGTTTCGTTTAATTTTAATTATGAAGCAAGAAATCGTAATGCTGGAATTTGGGACTCGTTCTATTTTTATACTGTTTCTCTCGACATCCCACCGGTTTTTAACAAAACCCCGCTACTCTGATGTCTTTTTTCACGAAAAAAAACACATGTTATTTATAATATTTACAAACAAAACTTATTTAATTAATCACCCAAACCTATTTCCTAACAAGAAATTCAGTCTGTTTTAGTCACTGTGGAAGAGGAACGTGAACCGGTTTTTTTCTTATTGGCTATCTTTTTGGCCCCCGAACCGGCTTCAATAGAACATAATAAATTTTGCGTAGGAAAACGCCTTAGTACTATTTAAATTGTCGTTGACTACGCATGTTTTATTTATAGGTTAATGAAACAAAAACGATATTTATTTGCACAATACACGATACGATAAAGAAAAAGAAATTTTATAAAATATGTTCGTTAGAAGCTGTGTATTTTAATATCACTTACATCAATTTATAAATTATAAGCAATACAGTAATTATATTAATAATTCAAGTCTAAATTTCGCCCGTTCCGTACACACGGGATATTATTTAAATCTGTTTTAAGAAAATATTATTAATACATTTTAATATTTAGAAAGAAACTATTGTGTCACAATGCACGTAAAAAAACGTATGCGTCTCGGGACGCCTGACGTAAGTGGTAACTTAAACTAATCTAAGTTGAACTATTTAATATTAAAATTGTTTAACTTGAGCAAAGCTTAGGTTACTAAAATTTTATGTATATTATTATGATAATGGTTTATATGTATATTATTGCGTGATAATAAATAACGGGAAGGTTATATATTAATAAAAAAAATTATTGATTATAAAACATATTTTATTCTTAATTACAACTCTTGAATATATACATTAGAATTTTATGTATGTATATTATTAATATCATTATTTAAAATAATTATATAAAAATAATAATTGTCTTGTGGTAGCTATAGTAAGCAACAAAAAATTTTACACATAAAGACGTAAGAGAGAGAGAGAAAGGTGCTTGCTAGTTAGATTTTTATAATAATCATAAACAGTATATATATTGTTAACAATATAATCGTATTATATTCTATTATTAAACTTACCTTTCCTTAGGAGATTATGTAATGTTCCGGGATCATCTTCTGCCTGTTTCATATATATTTTTTAATCATTTTCAAAACGGTGATAGTTTTAGGTTATATGATCACTGTCAACAGTATATGTCTATCGCACACTAAGCTCTGAGTAGGGAGAGGGAGAAGCGTCTGTCCGAAATGCGGCTAGCGCCGTGGGTTAGAGTGAGAGAGAAGGAGCTTGCCTACCACTGCCGTGTGCGTGAGAGAAAGGGAAGACAGACAGACTGGCACCGTAACGCGTTACGTTACGAAGCGGTTTACCGTCCCATAAAAAGTTATCACTTCAATAAAAATGCCCAATACCACGGTTAGAAATTAAAATGTAGCGCGATAGGTCGCGACGGAGGCGCTGCGTCAGGGTTCTGCGTTTTGCATAACGACATTAGTTGGCAAGCGGTTCCGTTCTAGAACAATTATTATTACCATCATCATTTTTTTATTTTATTAATGAATTTAATAATGAAATTAACGAGCAATTGCCATGCTACAATATAATAAAGAACGGTGTATATTCTATACGGAGCACGGACTACGAACGTAGGAGGTTGTTGGAATAAATCAAGTGAATTAATGATTACGATTTGGTAAGATAGAATAGATACTTGCTGAATACCCATCTACATACACTACATGGTGTGGTATGCTACAGACTACAAAAATAAAACAATGATAAAATAAGTTGTTAGTGTTTAATGCGTTTTTATTACTGACGACAGCTGCGAGTCAGAATTGCGAAGTATTCTGTAAATAAAAATATTTTAAAATAATGAAGCACAATACTTAATATGAAATTAAGATATTAAAATCCTGCTTCTCAGTATTTGCAAGTCTGCTAAAGCCGATTTGTTCTGAGGGTTATTAAACAGCTTTCTTTGCTTGAATTTACAAATTAGTAGCAACAATGTGCAAGCTTTTTAAGCGATTTAAGGCCACCTCTAATTATAGCTTTTTACAAAATTGTCTTAGCCTGAATAACCATTGGTTTTTTTTTCTATAGCGGTCTTTTGCAACTTGTAGACAGTTGTCGATTGTAGGGTCTCTGCTACTAGTAATATATAAAGTTTAAAAAACAGGAAATAAATTTCTTCCTAGAATGATATATTTAGACTGTACAGACATGATAGGAGCAATAACCATCGATTTCAATAACTGAATTTAAAATAAATCGTAGCATACGTTTTTTCGTCATAACGACAGTATGTCGCGCTCATTTTAATTTGAAGATTAACATAACTTCACATTTCAGGAATGTTCCCATGGGTTTGTCTGGCTACAATGCCATTATTTTATCCCTCCGATTGGCCAAAGAAAGCAATGGGATACATTCGAAACCGTCTCACATTTCTGAAAAAATATTGCAAAACATTAATATGTACTTATAATGAGAAACAAGATGGCAACAGTAAACACGAAGACAATCCTAGTGATGAAACCTTGAATGAGGATGTTTTTATGGAGACTAATGAGGACTATCGCGACCAAGGCCACGATACAACGGAAGAACTAGAAGATAACAGAATTAACGCATCAGAAGAAGAAACCGAAAAAACGATGGAAAACAAGGAAAACAAACGAAAATGGGCATTGTGGCTTATAATCACTTATGTCATAGTACAAGCGATCTTGCCGTATTCACACTTCATAACAAAGGTACAGATGATACTCTTACATAAATTGAATAAGTATATATTTATTACATTAGTTTCCTTGCTGATTTTTAAAGCGAATTACGTGGATAAAATATACAGAACATTAGATAAATTGTGTATAGTTGTAACGAAAGCGCTTGACCCCTAATATGCACAATATGCAGGCGGTGCAGTACTATTAGGGTTGCCAACCGTACTCCAAAATAGAGTATTGTACTCTATATCATGTAGTCGTACTCTATAATCTATAACACTAATAGAGTACGCTAAAATACTCTTTTTTTTCTGTGTTGTTATGTGCTGCAAAAAGTATAAAAAAGTACCTTTTTAAAAATTTAAAGTAAGTGATACTCCTTTTTATTAGTCCGTACTCTTTATTTACCTCCCTTGAAATCAGACATACTCTAATTTCTTCTAATAAAAGTTGGCAACCCTAAGTACTATCATTATATTTCGTATGCAGTGCTTTCAGTGCTTTCAGCCTCTCACTACATATTGCATCTGCGGTGACGTCGATTCGAATGAACAAACCGCGACGCTTGTCACTATATATCTGCAGTGACTAATAGGGAATATCATTCAAGAAATCAGTAGTAAGCGTGGCCTATTCGATCTTACTCAATAAAACCCTAATGGATGCTGTCTTAATTACTTTACATTATATTTACTATCAAAATAACTCTTAATCATGCAAAATCATTACATAACTATAAATTTCTTAAAACTTTTATAAATTGTAAATATAGCGTAAATATTATATAAAACCCTTATGTTAAATGCAATTTATAATAACAAAATCTTTGTCAGGTTATTCTATGTAAAATTAATGAAAACCCTTATCTAAATATTATAAAAATACTCCTTTAAATCTAACAATGCTCATAACTTTTTTTTAAATACAGTTGAATCTCAATAACTCGAATGTCAAGGGAAAAAAATTCGAGTTAACGAGTTTTCGACTTAACAAGAACTTCGAGATACATATGACTGTGTCGACAAGGAACAAACATAACGTTCACAGCTGTTACTTAGAAAGTTTAATGTATTCATTCATTGCTCGTGTACAAGACAAAAACAATAGATTAGAAGCCCTGAACCCGAACATTCATTTTGAAATTTATTGCTATTACTTCGGGGAATTCCAAGTAGGACGTCATTATATTTTACCAATTACGATTTACGGAGTCTCCTTTTTGAAATTCGAGTTATAGAGTATAAATATGTATTATCAATACTTCGTAGGGAAATAACATTTTGTTCGAGTTATAAAGTCTAAATAATTCGAGATACCGCGTATTTAGGGGTTCATCGGAAGGGAATGGCAAATTTTTTTCGACTTACTGAGAATTTCGACTTAACGAGGTTCGAGTTATTGAGATTCCACTGTATTTAATTTGAATGTGCATATAGCGTATACCTCTAATTGAGATAATTTTCGTCTTCCAGAAAGGGACAACAAATAAATAAATCGATAAAATAAATTTTATTGATAAAATTTATGAATTTACAACTCACTTCCTCATCTATATTACGTCAAATACATTGCGTGATATTATTATGTGTTCTTTTTCTTGAAAACCTGCGTTTTACAATTACGCAAATTGCGTATTCAAAATAGATTCGCTTGCGTCAGCGATAATTATTTATTAGGCCGGGGAAAAAGATTGTTCATTTTTTGAAGTAATTAGTTGCAGTGTAACCTCTTTGGTAGTATCTGGCTAGTTTAGATATCAATAAATAGAAGCCATTTTATTAAAAGAAAAATAAAAATTAAAAAATGTGTTCCGCCATTTTTCTATTGTTTTTCTGCTCACTATAATAAGTGAATTGAATATAGAAATTCGATACATTTTGAAGTTTTAATGCAAAAAAGGGAAAAATGCGACACAAGCCTCCAAAAAACTTGTGACTCTAATGCAGTGTCGATAAGAGTAGCACAAAACTCGTTATACGTTTTTAGTCGGATATATTTGACGTCAAAAATGAACCTCGTTCTGGTCGATCTGATACTTACGGATAAACTCGATGCCATTTTGGAAAAAGTAGAGCAAAATCGGCATATTAATTGTTGCGACATTGCTGAAGAGCTGGGGATTGACCACAAAATAGATTTGACTCATTCGAATAAAGATGGATATACAAAAAAGCTCGATATTTGGGTCCCACACGAGCTCACTGAAAGAAATCTAATGGATCGTGTACTTGTTTGCTGAAATGAAACGTTTTTAAAAAGATTGATCGCTAATGATAAAAAATAGATTACCTATGACAAACGTACGAAAAAGAGCATGGTAAAAAGCACGCAAGCTCCACAGACTATAGCGAAACCCGGATTGACTCGCAGTAAGTCGATGCGAGACGTGCTTGCATTTAAAATCTACGGTATATTTTTCTATCGAACTTATAGTATCCTTTTCATGAAAATTCTGTCATTTTTTTCAGAAACTCTACTTGAACTTTTTAAATACAAAATTGTTTTTTTCTATTGCCAGTAAATATAATTTTAGATGCCACTAATTCTCAAGTTCTCATAATAACGTTTAACTTTAAACAATGAATATGCGGTCACTATTTACCTTAAAAATTGACACGTGGACTCTTTGCGATGTGCGTAATAAGTGAGCCGGAACTTATAAAATATACGAAGTCAATAAACAAGTTCGTAATTTTCACATAACTCTAAATGATTTTAGACAACACAAGAACATGACGAAGTTTATGGTTAATTACACAGCCATTCTTTATTTTTTTCACTTTTATCTTTCACTTAATTGACATATTGATTGCCAAAAGCCAATTCAATTTGTTACCGTATTAGATTAAACTAAAACACTTTTTCGAACTTGAAAAAAAAAGATTTAAAAATTGTAACATATCCGTAATATCAGTTGCTAAAAATCTTTAAGATTGTATTCCTGCGTGAATTTTCTTTATATCGAAATTATCTTTATTTTTGATTAAATTTCTAATGCAATTCTGATGAAACTGGGATATTCCAAACATGGTAGTAAACCTACGGTATAGAAGGTGGTTTGACATTCATAGAGGATTAGGGCAGTACGTACGGTAGTCGCTTAAATGATTTCAAAAAGTTGGAATTTAAACCAAGAAAGAGTGAGACATTTGTCAAATGGTGACTACTGACTATTAAGAACGAAATAATTCTTGCACCAAGTGTCAGCTGGGCATTTGCATTTGATAAACTAATATGAAAATAAAGATCCAAATAAAAATAAACGATAGAATAATAGGAGATAAGAGAAAAAGCGAGATCAACGTTGTGATATTTAAAAGAAGCAAATTCTACATTGTCATCGTCATCGCCAGGAGATGAGAGTTGAAAAAGCAAAAGTTGAATCAATTGGATTGTTTGCGTACGAACGGTGGTAAGCATGATAGAGAAATTGCAATGCTAGTAAATGCGGAAAATAAAATAAACAAGACCTTGCTTGTTGCTTTCGATACTAAAAGTATTTCCCGGAAAAAGCATTTAGTTGTTCAGAATAAAATTCATATTCTTATGCTCAGTGTGGAAATTAGAACTATCAAAGCGGTTGAGATGCAGTGTGTATGGAGTGACTTTGAAAGATAAACAAGAACAATGATTTTTGAAATATAGTGACAAAGTGAGTTCGAAAAGAATATATGAAATTAGTTTTATCGTCTGGAAAAAATGAATGAAAACGCATCGACGCAGAAACTTGTAGAGCGAACGTGTCTAAGAGAAGAGTGAACAAGAGTTGTGTTAGAAAATGTCATTAGATTAAATTGATGCTGTATAAAAAAAAACAGCAAATTTTAAGTATTTGCAACCGACGAGCTTATCTGAAACTATTAATGAATTTCAATGAAGTAATAGAGGCGTGACGGACTGGGCGCACGCCAACGGAACGCGTAACGCCCCGTCTTTGTTTGTTTGCTATGCTGGTATCACTACGTCTCAGGAACGGGACCTCGTCAATTTAGATCGTCAAAATAATAATCTCTAAACACTATGTGTCTATAGTAGTGTAGAGTTTACTTCCAAGATGCTAACACGTATACTATTGTATGCATTTAGTGTGCTATATGCAGAAGTCGAATGTGCAGGGTATCATGTTTTTTTTTTAATCACAAGGAAGTTGAAATCTTAATCGGAAACACGAATACGCGCACGGGTACATGAGCAGTGTCAGATTTTACTAACTAAAACACGTCCTTAGACCTTGCTGTTAGCCTGAAGGCTTTCACAGCGTCACCGGACGCCTTGCGCGCGGTAAGCGTTACACTCAAGCCGCAGAATAATTTTGAGCAACTACTTATGGGCGCTTTGAAGAGACACGAACCTCGGCCTAGGTTGTCGCTGGGGACAGCGGAGGCAGCGCATACCATTCCCCTATTTGGGGTCTGAAGGTGCGAGTCTGATATACTAGACCTGTGGTTCTGACACGGGTTCTCTATAGCAGTGCGTGCGCTCTGCGTCTACACGTACGACGATATAGTAACAGGTAGGGATCCGCGATGTTCGATTGAGGCGAAGAAGAGTTCACGATTGCGCATGTGATGGAATCATCAGCGTTTGAGAAAAAATGTTTAGGCCGGGGTTTTTTGCGCCACGGCTTGATATCGTAGGATGCAGCCACAGTTATTGATGGGTTGAGGTGGCTTACGGCTGATTTGAAATACCGTTTGGAACGCTCTTTGACGAGAGCCGCGATAGTCAATAGACCCGGATTCTTATGCAGATTGAGATTCCTAATGTACCACGGGGCAACTGTGGCTGTGCGCATAAATTTGTTTGTTCTGAATAACTGAATAAGTTTGTGTATTTTGTATATGTGCGGAGGCTACTCCGGCATATGTGAGAACTAGACAGATGCAAGCTTTGAACAGTGTGACTTTATTATGCAGAGACAGTTTGCTGCGAAAAGTTAACGGATAGAGTCGATCGAGATAGAAGGCCGTTTTGTCTCAGGCGCATTTCATGTGCTTATCGAAATAAAATTTTGGATCTCGAGTAACTTAGAGGTACTGGACTTATGTAACCCAGGGGATAGGTCTGTTGAACAATTTTAGTGAGCGATAGGTCTCTGATCTACTCTTAGAGAAGTAGATTACTGTATTCTTTTCGGGGTTGACCTTGAGTCCCCACTTTCTGAACCAGTCACCGAGGGTGTCGATCGTAATAGTCGATGTAGATCGTATGTAGTGCCGTGTCATCTGCAAATAGTGTGAATAAGTGTCTACATAAATTTTAAATCTCAAAATAATTTGTAACCATTAATGCTTATGTTTCATTTTACATGTCGAACTAAAAAAAATTACATAAGGGTTTTTTATAATTCCAAATTAACCTATACAGTATGCAACTTAACACCGAATAAATCACCGCGTCACATAGCTGTATAATCTAATATAATATTTATATTTAATCTCTATTATTATTTTTTTGAGTAGGTAGTCTGGCTCATAAAAAACAATAAATAATTTAGTATGAAAAATATATCAAGCTACCTGTGTTATCAAAGCCATATTTTTGCTGTCAATAACCATTGACGTCAAATCTCAACGAAAATGCAACGTAGGTACTAAGATTCATGTTATGTACTACCAGTATGGTATTCACACCGAGTGTACACTAACGTCATATCCAAACCTTCACTGCACTAAATAAACTCATTATTCACGTTGCGTAACGAGATTTTCCTAAACGCTCGTTCGTGTTCGTGTGCATGTTACATGCTTGTGCGCTACTTACATTGGTTGCGTTCGTACTGAAAACATGGGAAATATAGAAGTCGTAAGCAAGTTACCATTGGGGATAGCAGCGTCAGCGTCATACAAGAAAGTGGAAAAAAATCGTATTCGAAAAAAGGTCGTATCATAGACAATTCACAAAACTATTTAATTTTATGGTTATGTTTATTGGTACTTTTATTATGCTTAATATAATTAGAATATGATAATCTATAAGAAGGAAAATTGGCGCAATGCTGTCCATTTACATACTGTATGTCTGAAACTGTGCTACACTTTATACTATTAATGAATGTTTATAAAGAAAAAGCGATGACACTAATGACTTTTTGAAAGACATTTAAAAAGGTATTAATAATATTAAGGCATAGTGACGTAGATTACTACACTATCATTTTTATGCAACATAATCATGGTATTGCATGGTATGCAATATAATCATTATTTTTATAAACTGTCTTAAATATATATCCTTCAGGGCTACAACAACTGGACTAATGGTTTGTACGGTTACTCTTGGGATATGATGGTGCATACATGGAATTCAGTGTCTATTACTGTGAAAGTAGTTGACAACGCGAGGAATAAGGAGTACTTCTTAGATCCTATCGCTTGGACCCCAAACGATAGATGGGCAAGGCACGGCGACATGGTATATCAATTTGCTCGATGCGTGGAACAGAATATACATACAGATGGACAAAATGTTAATGTTGAAAAAGTATGGAGTAACAACAACCACAAACCAATAACGAGGAATGTATCAATTTACATCGATGTTTGGTGTTCTATGAACGGCCGATTTCAACAGAGGATGTTCGATCCAAAAGTCGATTTGTTACAAGCGGAATGGTCACCTTTTGAATACGTGAAGTGGCTGATGCCTTTGTTAGTTGATGCCGAAGACTGGCGGCACACCATGGACGAAATGAGGAACGAGGTGCATTCATGGAGTGAGAAAAGCGAACTACTGTTTGTTGCAGATTTTCCAGGTTAGAAAACCGAAAATGTGAAGTAGACTAGAACTACGCTTATATAGAATTGATTATATTATATTTTGATTACATTATGTATTTACAGAAATAAAATTAGACTAACGGTATAAATATTCAGACACCTAAGTAAGATCAAAACATATTTTTCCTTTCCCAAAACGCAATTCGTGAAATTCATACTGGTGTACAAAATAAAAGCTGTTTGTGATCAATAATTAGCGAATATAAGTTAAAATTTAGTCTCATTTCTATTTTAATAAGAGGGCTGATAATGTAGTAACAAATTGTACCAAGTATATACATTGTTGCCATTTACATTTTTTTTTCGTAGGTTATTATCTTGAAAATTATACTCCAACAAATCTGGACAACATCACCCTGACAGTCCTGGATGGCATTGTGGGTTTCGAGGCTGAACGGATGTCACAATCGTACATAATAGAAACAGGGGACAGTATTCGTATCGCAAATGGAGGGTTTCATAAAGTTCACGTTTTGAGCAAAAAATCTTCTTACTATATGTATACTTACTTCAATACAAGTCTCTCTAATGTCAATGAGAATCAAACAGAAGGAAAATTACCAGAAGGAAAATTACCCGTAAGTAAAGAATTTACGGGTAGACTAGTAAATATGGTGAAGTTTTTGAATGTGGTCGTAGATACCTTATACCAAATGTTTTTTCGATTGCCAGTGTCAATGAAATAGAAACAACTAATAGTATTTATATTTATTGTAACTAAAAACCAATAGCTTTGACTTATACATGTACTTAAAATTTTCTTCTGTTGAAAATTATAAGTAGCATTCGCAAAAAATTTGTAAAGATATATGCTTAAATAGTCTAAGATATTTACATAAATATTATGATATTCTATAATTACGTCTTTAATAATCAAAGAAACGTGTGCATAACTGATAATATCTAAGAAATGCCCTTAGTCGCGGAATACGTATATTTGTAAATATGTTTTTGAATGTATATGGGACATTAACATTTTTTTAGAGTTTATCAAGAAGTGAAGAAATCAAACGATGGGACTAAAAAGAAAATAAATATTGTATATAATTAGCTGGCCCGACAGACGTTGTTCTGCACTTTTTTGTAAGCGACTTACCCTTATAGTCGATGCCCACTGCTGCACTAGTATGGACTGTATGATTTTGTAGAATGATTTTTTCTTTTGTATCGATCGACGTTAATTTCAATCCCGGTCTCGTTTTCGATTCTTCTCTCAGTCCCGCTTTCAATTCCGATTCCGCTCATGATTCCAATCCCGCTCCTCGTCTTTGATTTCGTTTCAATCTAATCCGTATTCTGATTTTTCTCCCGATATAGACCGCAGTTCCACTTTTGATTTAATTCCAATAAATTGCTCAATTATTAAGATTTTTTTACACAGGGTCCCTAAAATATCATGATAAAAAGTGCTCTAAATGCAGTCCAATAAGTTCTTTTATCTTTCAGTGAAAATCGCATCGTTTTCTTTTCAGTCGTTTCGAAAGCACCCCGGACAAATAGGCAAATAGACAGATACAAAGGGTCGTCAGTTTTGCTCCTGATCTGGATTCCGGTTCCATTTTTGCTTCATTCATTTATAATACATTTCTTAGGGTCTTTTTCACGTAGGAATCCTAAAATTTACAATTGACTTGCAAATTGTTGAGTGTCAGGGTAAGTGTCCTATAAAATTTTAAAGCCTCAATGTCATTTCTGTTAACTCCTTAACAATAAATCATATTCGATATTGCATATTCGATAGCAGTGAAATGCATTGTTATTAGAAACTAATATTAATCATACACAATCTTAGTTTCAAAAATGTCAATATCGTAAAAGTAACACTTTACAATAAAATACCTCAACCTCCAAAGCCGCGCGTCCAGTCGTTAATCGTACGCGAACGTGCGAACCCGCGGCGGACTTGCTAGACATTAATTGCCGGCACCCGCAGTGTGCGAACCTAACATGACGAGGTGGGCCGGATCAGCACGCGCATTGTGTTACAAAACGCTAGGGTTGTACGTCGTATGTTTACACGTTTTCGTTCTGAGTTATTTTTCTTAGAAACGGCTACTTTATTAACTATGGTTTCTTTGGTAAAGTTGTTTTAAAAAAGAAGAGAATTATGAATATTTTCGAAAAGACGTATGATCGATTCCATACGGTATACGTTTTGTAGGTATTGACAGAAATTATTCTTCGAATCGGCGATATTATTATTGAAGTAATTGTGTGTTATAAATATTTTTTGGTTAAAAAGTAATAATCACTTTGAGAAAAAATTATAAGATTTGTTTGATACTACAAACAATTTATGTAAATTTCTCATAGGAAACGAAACTCTCTGTTGCTCTTTCATAATTTTTATACATTTGAGATAAACTGCTTAATTAAGTTTAGGCAATTATCTAAATAATCTAAGAATCTCTAGGTATACTTGCTTTTCTGTGTTTGAGCATTATTAAAGAGAATGAACATCTAAGCTATGTTTATTAATTATCATCTAATACTTTTCTCTTTTTTATACCTGCATTTATCCAAACATCACAAGAGTCCAATTATATATTTACACTATATCCCTTATCCTCCACTGTGAATTCTTCATATATGAAGATAGCTCACTTTAGGGAAAAAAAGATTCATAGTATTCGCTTGTAAAGTATTGATTATATATATATATATATATATATATATATATATATATATTTATTATTTTTGGGCAATTGTATTTATTCGTATAAAATACTTCTAAGAAAATAATAGAAATAAATAATAGTCAGTGAATAATAAAAATAAATAATAGTCGGTCAATAATAGAAATAAATAAATTAAGGTGCTTGACTCTAATCTGTTAAACATTAGAGTCCAGTACTTTGATTTTAAAATTAACTTAAAACACCTTACACTGAATAATATTGTTTTGATTATTTAAACCATATTGTTGTATTTTTACATAAACATGTATTTATACAGTACATATCAATGTTTTCTATTTTAATTCTATATAAATTTAAAATTATGAAAATATGAAGTTATTGCAGTTGATTTTCATTAAAAAGAATGCAAAATAAAATTATGCCGGTAAAATGAAATCCTTCGAGGAATTTTATTTTACCTGTCATACAATCTATTTGTCAAATTTATCAGTCTATCTAAATAAGTAACAGCAAAAGTTGTTAGTTTACGTATTCTGTGAAAATGTAGTATCTCACCAATCGAGCCGGCACATACCACATGGATATATAAAACTGATAGATTTTTAAGAATCGAAAATAAGGAAGAATAGCGCAAACGATATTAAAGTAAATTAGGAGTGTTCTATGAATAATTCAAAAGGTGTTAATAAAAAAACATTACCAATAGAATTTCAAATTTTAAATAGTTCTGTCAAATTCAGTAAATAATAGAATAATAAGAAAACGCTTCTCAAATGAATACTTCGTTGTTACCATTCGCAGTACTCTGTGTTAAGCGCAAAAAAGATTGTAATAAAATGGTTATTAGTAGCGATCCCGATCTCGGATGACACAAAGCTTTAGGATTCCATATCATTATCATAAAACAAAATTACATAATAGAGATAGCGCTTATAGTCAATAATATAAGAATGAAATAGTATAAGTGCAAAAAGTCTATGATTGTCAATCAGTGGCTATGGATTTCAAATACTAAAGGTAATAGCTCCTTTAATACACAGAAAACTGGCCAAGAGCATGTCGGACCATACTCATTATAGGGTTCCGAAGCCACTTTTGTAAAGAAATGCATTGCAGATGAAAAAAGTACGTTGTTACCCTTTTTCCATGTTTCCCGCACAGAATAAGCACTATTATATAAACACTTCAGTTGCCTATACCTAGAAAAACAAGTAGGTATGTCGACTGTTACTATTAAACTAAAGTATATCAACAATGTTCTTGTTGAAAAGCGCAGTTTTTCGGCAATAACTCAAAAACAGTACCGATATTTGATCATGTTCAAAATAATATACGTTGAAAGCATTTATTAAGCGTTACTTTCTTTAATTTTTTTCACATTTTTGACTCACAGTTTAGGATGCAAAGGAGCGACACAATTTCTGCTACTTTCAGAGCGATTACATCCAGAATTGTTAACGTAATCAGAAAAATTGCTTAGAAACCTTAAAGTGTTTTTAAAAGAACTGTCGAAATATGTACCATACGTTGATGTTTTCTGAAAAAAATTTTTTCAGCCTCTTATATGTGTAGAATGCACCCCTTAAAAATATTTATTTTTGTTATTCAACTACCGAACTAAGTAGCGGCTTATACAAGACACCTACACTATAAATCTCATCAATATACATCTTGTAGTTTTTGAATCAAATTCCTGTGACATACGGACGGACGGACGGACATAACGAAACTAAAAGATTTCCTATTTACCATTTTAGCTCAGAACTCTAAAAAGATCATTTTTAAACTAGGTACTTGTTTATAATAATTGTGTTTTTACTATTTGTAAAATTTCTTGTAGAATGACGTATACTCATTCAAAAACTATTGAACTAAAAATTTTCTTCACCTATAGAAAGTTACATTATCAGCTAATGACATGAACAGTATTTAATTTCTAAAAGACTAAAAATCTCTACGAAAATTGCAAGAATGTTACATAATGTAGCGAATATTGCTCATAAAAGTTATTTTTTTGAGGTACGCTGCCAAAACTATTGATAATACATGAAATAATATATGATATGTTTATAGTACTCAAAATTACAAAAAAAAATCTCGTAGCTATATTTCTATTGTAGTTAAGTTTTTTATTCAAATTAGTGAATCAAAACACGGGTAGAATTGAAAGATAATGGTATCATGATATTAATTCTTACCACTTATTATTATAGTCTATTTGATAAGTTCAAAACCGTGAGAATAAAGATAAATCTTCTAAAAGATGTGGGACATCTTATGAGATTCGAAATTACGCCTAGAGAAATGTATTTTAAGCATTTTATTGCACATAAAAAACCACAAAAGTTATGGACAAATTGAGGTGAAAGAAAGGATTTTTTTAGGTTTTCGCCTATAACCCAAAAACTATTAATATTTAAGAAACTCAAAACAAGCTATTTTAAAGAGGAGAAAATTTTCTAAAAAAGTCTTGTCTCTTGGAACTCTACTTCCATTATTTATAATTTTAAGTTAATGTTGTGGTCCACGCTGCCAGTTCGCCACGGGCGCGCTGCCGCTGATGAAAATATACCAGATAAAATATATTTTTTGTAGTATTAAATATCAATATTAAAATTCGGACCAAATATGGTGTCATCAGAAAGCGACAAGGAATACAGACTCGTTGGAAAAAAAAATATGTTGATTTTTAATAAAGTTATGGAATTGTGAACTAACAAATTTTTCATGGGCTTCCGTTCTCGTGAAAGGCGACATAAAAGTTTAAATAATTGATCTACATATTTTTTTTATTATTGGAGCCCTTCTTATATGACACATTTAATAAGATCATCCGACAACAATTTCTTAAAGTTGTATATTTTTTTATTATAACTTTCCTATGTTAACAAAAAATTAAAAATTCAAATAATGTTGTTAATCAATGTTTTTTATAAAATGTTTTATTATATGGCTGTTTTCGCATTTAACAATGTCATTAAGTAACATAGGGGAAAAAAATGTACGTCAATTGTAGATAAATTATTATATATACAAACAATTTAATTTTTTGATTTTTTTTAAATATTTTGTTGTCACAGTAAAAATAATGACTTAAAAATAATTCTTACATTTTTTTTTAGTTTTTTGATATTGTTTTTTTGTCTCTAAGTAAAATAAACAATTAATATTTGATCTTGACTTCAACTACATATTTGTATTATAACAGTTTCTAAAAGTTATTTCACTGTGAAAACTACGCTATTGCCAATTGGCAGAAGCTAGTGTCAAACTTTTATTTTGACACTAGCTTTTGCCTCAGCTTCGGATAGAAAATTGCAAGTGGGACATGGCGCAGAATTAAGAGTCGTGATCGGGAGGTACCGAAATCGAGAATAGGACCAAGGTCGATATTGAATCTAGGACTAAAATTACAACAAAAAAAAACCTTCATCTGGATTGGGAGCGGGACCAAAATCGGAATCTACTTAGATTGAGATAGAGTTGGTAATTAAAAGTGGGACCGCGATCATAATCGATAGTGGGAGAAAGTGGCATCGACAGTCGAACCGGGATCAAAATCGAAAATGGAATAGAGATCGAGATCATTATTTAGAGCGTGATAGGTCGATATACAAGATGAAGGAATTAATTGTATGTCCACGGCAATAGAGCCGCGAGCGAAATTAAGCTAGCATCCCGCGGTCAAGAAGCAACCCTTATAATTATGCTATGAACGTCCGTCCGTCCATGTGTCTATCTGATTCTCGGTCTATATTTCCGCTGCTTAGCTCAAAGATTCATAATATTAGAAACCTGCAATTCGATATTGTTATACACATTGCTGACGTCAACATAGTGGTAGAATAAAATCTTGAAAGAAATTTTTAAGGGCATCTATTATACGCATAAATTGGGGATTAATTTTTTTTCTCGTCTATCCCATGGCGTAGCATTGTTGAATAGCTTATTTAAAAATATTTTGTGATTTTTCAAAAATAATTTTCGAAATACTAAGTTTTAAAGTGCTAATTTTATAAGAGTCAAAAACCCCTCCTTTTTACCATCAGGTTATTCGTTATACTTGGATATGTGAAAAAATTTACGACATTAGTATATATTTAAGAAAGTTAAAAGAAAAACTATAATAGCTAAGTAGAATTTGCAAGTTAACGATTAATAGTCAATCAACTTACAAAATATACTTGAAGAAGTAAAAATCAACATTTCATGCTAATTTAATTAAAATTAATTAGATAAATTTGTTGGATATGTAAAACAGATAGTAAATATAAGTTTATGAACCATGTAAAATTATGAAAATATAAAATCATAACATCCTTAACAGCCGTCCTATGTGGGATCGTTTTTAGACGCTATTAGCCATTTAATTGTAAACTTAAATAATGGATTCATAATATCAAACAAAAAGCTCCCTTTTGAATCCGCATATTGTGAGAGTGAACTTCAGAACCTTTAATTGCTCGTGACCCTGTCTGACTTTTGGCCTTTTTTTTTGTATCATTTAATTCAATACTCGTTTATTTTTTTCTGCCGTTGTTCTTTGTCACTCTTTAATGAATTTCTTTAGTATTCCTTTTTTTGTAATTGGCAATAAATGGATTTTTTTTCAAATTTTTATTTTAAAAGAATTAAAATATTGTATACTATTTTATAAGGTAATACGATATTCCTTATTTTTTAATTACTATTATTTGCATTACAGAAAAAATTTCAATTGCGAAATAAAGTTTATGTATGCATATGTAATGTACTATACATATACATTTTATAAATTTTATTTCATTTTTAATTGTTAAATACGTCCATTTGATTTTTACATTTCACTTTCACATTCTGGACTGCAGTTAAAGCCATATTTATATTAAAATTTTATTAATGTTTTTTTAAATGCTCGATACTAGTCGAAGTAGTTATTTTTTGTAGGTATTTCTCTTACTATTCATTATTAATTTAATTATATTACATTTCACAACACTAACAAATTTTAAGGAAAATATTCAAGAATGTATGATATGATAAAGATATATATATATATAAATAACATTAACTGTAATCAGTCAAATGTATATTATAGCTTTTAATGAGCAAGACTTTAGTAACGCAGTGGTAAATAATAAATAACATGTGGCAACACTGTTACTCTAGTCAACGTGACGAGCTGGGGAAAGAAGTTCATTCATCTTTACGGCTGCCTTCGCCGTATTGGAATAAATAGTTTAAATGGTAGTTTAGCGTCTTGATGTAACTATAAAAAACAACCATCGGTCTTGCCGTATTCAAACGTTGAAATTGTGTCTTTCTGTATAGTCTACTCCCCCGCCCTAGTCTAGCAGTCTGAAATATTGACGTTAGTCATCTGTGATATAACTGCTAGGTCTCGTCACAATTTTAAGGTTAATTTCTTAATACCGGGAATGTTTAAAATATAATTAGTACTAAAATTTGTAAAAGTACAGTTGAAATCTGCAAACACTTGTATAATTTCGATATTGTACGAGAATGGCGAAGGCAAACATGAATTATTTGGATGTAACTCCGAATTATTCCTACATTTTTGACTTCGAAAGTGAATTTATTCACCAAAACACAAGAAAATGGATGTCGGAAAATTGGACTGTGTCGTTCTACTATATTGGAGTCTATATGGCGTTCATTTTTGGAGGACAATATTACATGCAGAACAGGCCTAGGTGAGTGCACGTTTCAAATTGGAAAGTTATATCAGAACGTATTCCATAATTGTTACATACTTAAAATTTCCTGCAGTTCAGTAGGAAAAAAATATAAAGGATCTCTTTTCGTTACAACTATTGCTTTAAAAACTGTAAAAGTAACCATATATGATTCATTATTGTTATTAAATAACGCATTTAAACATTAATATATATTTACATAATCTTACGAAAATCTCAAAAGTACGAAATTTCTTTAAAATTGCAGATTTTTAGCTTATATGTAATTTTGCTAATCGTGATCACAAATTGCTAGAAAAATATTTTTTTAAATTTTATTCTAATTTTAAAATAATTTTAAGTCATTATTTTACATCCATTGATAAGGTATTTAGTTCCCCTGTTTCATCTCTTTTTATTGAATAAGTCCCTCAATGTTATATATATATATTAAGTAATTCCCATTACTATTATGCTAAAGTTTATCAAATAGTATATTGTAGAAATAATCATGTGGTTATAAATTATTTTTATTCTGTGCAATGCTTTATTTCATTATTTTTAGTTAACATCATATGCTTAGTACTAAATTACTAAATTTGAAATTATGTATAGCATCTTATTTCCTAAAATGTTCAATCTCTTAACTGAATATTTTATTGCTTGTTTAAAGCTGAAAGGCATACAAATAAATAAATAATTATGGTCTTGTAGTGTAGATGTTTAATGTACAATTAACTACGTAATATGTTTGATATTGACCAAGGAATCAAAGGTTGTTATTTTTTATTATTTTTTAAGAGGTGTAGAGGATGTTCTAACTACAGGACCAAAAACTTAGTGACTGTGAAATAGATGTTTCACTTGTTACACTATTTCATCATTGGACTAAGTATTTACTATTAGTAAATAAGCATACAAATTATTTGGGTGGCAGAGGTCTACATGATTTATTTCATACGATTTACATTGTTCTCCTTTTCAAATGTACCTTAAAATGCCTTAGTATCTTGTATTTTATTTGTGTATTATTTTTATATAATATTTTTAAATCAAATGTTTATTAATTATGTAATATATTATTGCTATTTTGAATTCACTCATCATGCTTTCTTCAAAAATTTTATAGGTATTTAGTTTTGTTTTATGTAAATTAACCATTAATCACAATATAAGACTAAATAAATATTATTCAATAAACTCATTGAGGGATGCAATTAAATCATAACATTCTTTTATAATATTAATAAGGTAATCAAATAAATGTATATTTTTTAAAAAGTAATCAAAATTTCATGGATATTATAAAAAAAATTCAATCAATAACAAATTTATTTTTCACTCTGCTTTATAGGCATTTAATGAAATCACTAATTTTATCTTATGTATACAGTATAACGTAAGATAATTCTACTGATATTAATATCAGTAAAATTTTTTTTGCTTTGCCAAAATTCAAGTCATTTATTGTGAGATGTCTTCATTACTTGTTTGTTTAGCACTGTCCTCTATTGCAGAAGTTATCCAACATAGAAAGTTAGAATATTAAAATATATATAAAATTTAAATTAAAAAAAACTGATATGACAAAATGGTCTTGCAAAATTAATTATTGTTCTTTTGTATTATGGAGATCCAAATTATTCAAAATATATATTTTTAGGTGTTCCAGTAGGTTATTGAATAAAATAACAAAAAATAAATACAAACAAATACGTTTAAAAAAATTTACCTACCATTTATTTTCAGCGGCAGGTATAAAGTTTTGAGATAGTGCCTAAATTTTACTTATTAAGTTTAATTGAAATAATATTATATTGTTTACTGCAGATCTACCTTCATCAGTGATTCTCAGTTTTTTGACATAAATAATATTAATTCAATAGAATCGTGATTAGTCATATTTTGTTCGCTCTTAAAATGCTTACATATGTATTTAAAAATTTGATGATTATATGACTGAACGCACTCTATGATGTGTGGTTTATTTATAAGTTATAACTAACAATGTGATCTTTTTTAAATGATTAAATTAAAAAATAAAGTATGTATTAAGGGTAAAAAACGGTATGGTATTGGAAAAGGCCCAGTTCTGAATATGATTTATTTCCATTATTGCTAAAAATTTATGGTTTTTAATTCCATTAAGTTATTTTCAAATTAATGTATTTTTTATGTAGTTATTTCTTATTTGTGGATGAAATTTAATTAATTATTTATAATGTTTGAATACAGCACTTTATATCATTTAAGTCTTATCCATTGTTATTTTCAGTTTATTATTGCTAAAAAAATCAATAAAGTTTGAGTATAACATGGAGCTTAGGGTGGTCGTTAAAAAATAAATTTTGTATTGTATGAGGTGTTAATTCGCAGAAATCCATAGTAGACGCTTGCCTGCAACATGCATTAACATGCAGCATGCAACCCACCGCTGATTAATCTGTCTTCTCCACTACTAATCTTATCCAAATGATTGAATATTGATTCCAGAGGATTGACAGATATCGAACACCTAAGCAAGTGTTATTTATTATTATAATTATCTAATTCCGCCAACTATTAAATTGTTTAGTTCTACGACGCTTCATGCCAACAAGGCACATCTTCAGGAAATTGCCGACAGTCACATCCACCAGGGTGCAAGGAGCGTTAAAACAACCAACACAACCTCGTTAGACAGGCCGCTGTCATGCAATGCATGATTGTTAATGCTGCATGATTAATATGCTGCATGTTAATGCATGTTGCAGGCAAGCGTCAAAAAATAAATTGTTTGCTATGTACCCTAAAAAGCTTGCTTTTGATGAATAAACACTGGGGTTTTTTTTTTAATTCAATACAATATGTGCCTCTAGATGATCTAAGTTAATTTTTGGGTATAATCATTTTCTCTGAAAGTATCTTATAAAATATGAAATAATTTTTTTTTTTGAGGTTTGAAAATAGTTAAGAATGAAACACCTTCAGTGTTATCATTTTAAGTGACGAATTTTAACTCAATGCTTTATAACAAGCTTAATATACTACATCATTCAAGCTCATGCTTTAATTTTTCTTCTATTTTTGGGCTTTTTATACGTCTGTTATATATGAGTTACTTTCATGAAAATGCCTTAAAATATAACAATCCAGTGCGCATGCACTGGATGTCTTGTTTGAAGACACAAAATAATTCTCTGCCGATAAGTTGCCAACAAGGTTCATGGAATTCCATAATTTACCATCAATTCACACGCTTTCATAAGTTTCTAGTTTCTATACAATTTACTTTGCAAAATTCGTCTCAGTTACTCTGTATAAATTGTTAACTAAATAATGTAATAAAAAAATAAAATTGTAGTTTTCATGAAGTATTCCCAAAAAAGATATTATACCCAAAAATTAACTTAGATCGTCTAGAGGCACATGTTGTTCTGAATTATAAAAAAAAGAAATTTTTCCGATTGTTTTTTCATCACAAGGAACCTTTTTAGAGAGCATTGCATTAAAATTTAATTTTTAACGACCACCTTAATGGAGCTAGTGACAATAAAAAAAGAAATAATTTTTGTTCAATATCCGTATTTACACCCATATTGAAAACTAAAGTAAATTTATCACATTGTGAAATCAAATGAGGAACCGGAAAAAAACTACTTCAGGCCTATTTCTTTTTATAATATTAGAAATAGTTAAATTTATAATACTACTAATATTAGAAACTTACATATTTTTGTTAATGCCTAAAGTCTTTTTGTTTAAATTATTGTGTGTGTATATTAAACACCCAAAACCGAGGAAAACTTGATAGATGTCAGTGAAACAAGAAATATATGCAAAGATCTTACCATGTGGAAATCTGTAGTCTCTGCCTATTCTTGTGGGAAACAGGTGTGAGTTTACACTAATAATATCGCAATAGGCTTTTTTTACAAATCTTATCATTAAAAAAAAAGGAATATGGTCAGCCAGAAAATAATTATTATGTCTTGACAGTCTGAACTAGGAAACTGAGTGTGTATATATATAGAATGTGTATATTCCCTTTAGAGTGTTGATTTTTTACATGCATGCATACTGTTTTATAAACCAACTATCTTCCGCGCATGGCTTCATCCGTGTGACCACAGAATTAGTCCTTCATCATGTATGCTGACCGATCTCGTCATCAATCATAGTCCCGTTTGCAATCTCGTTCTCGATTTTGATCTGATTCAAGTTTTAGTCACACTCTTGATTATGATCTTGATCCCGTTTTCAATTTTGATCCCTCCAGATCTTGCATCTTGATTCTGCTCCCCATCTCGTTTGTGATTTCGATTCAACTAGCAGTCACGGGTCTGATTCAGACATAGCCAAGCCAAATGCTAGAATCAAAATAAAATTTAGGTTGTACTATATAGAGATAGTGTAGTTTTTTATGAAAAAAACGATTCTTAAAACCCGTAATATCACATATGTAGATGAAGTCAAGGGAAATTGTTAATAGTCTATTTTACTTAAACATCTCCATATAAGTGAAGGGATTCTAAGAGTTCGTTTAGTAGTTTGGTGGTACAAATATGCAAACGAAGCACATGCATAGATGTTACTTTTTTTTTAGAAACCTTCCCTTTTTTGATTTCATTTTAAAGAACTGTATGTAGCCACACTACATTTCATTAAAATGCTAAATATCTTTTTGTTTATAAACAAGAGTTTAATCAAAGTGCTTAACCTTTCTGATAACAAGCTATCGGGTAATGGAAGTAACTATAGATTATCTTTAATCACACTTAATTTGAAGAGTCAACATTTAATTTTTTTCTCATGTTGTTCTCTTTGCATTAGGCAATGACCGAAGCTGAAGGAACCATAATTCACAAATTAATTTTATTAAAACACAATTTATAAAAATGTTTTCATAAACAATTATTTTCGTTTTTTTATGCCTTTGCCAAGCCCAAAAGCAAATTAATGGTACTAAAATATGTATGGAGCATTATTTTTTTCAACATAATGCCGTAAATTGTTACTGGTATTACCCTAAGTTATTTATTGCAGTCAAATGTGTACAAAAATGTGATCAGATAAATTTCTATATATCTATAAATTTCTAATTTTCTAAATTTCTAAATTTTCTAAATTTCTAATTTTCTAATAGAAATCAAATTTCTATAAATTTCTATACTAAAAAATGAAATAAAAAAATTGAATCAGTAGTTATTGAGTTGTAAGGGCACAAATTAGCAGGTGGACAGACAGAATGATATTGTATTTTATAATGGCTGAATGACAAAATATCAGAATCAAAACATTTTGAATTGATATCCATTTTATCACATAATTAAAAAATATATAAAAAAGATGAAATTCTATATTCATAGTTGATAAATGAAAGATTTATTTGTTATGTTTACAATATGTAGAATTGGAACACTACTTAACTGTGATTAAGGTCATTCGACTACCTTCAACTTACACACCTGTATATTTGTATGTGTATTGAGTTGTTTATAGGCTTCCGCAAGCTAAGTCGCTTATATCAATTTTTAATTTGTGTGTTTAAAATATTTGTTAGTTTAATTTTAGATTCCTCTATTTTTGTTCTGAAAAAGCAGTAAAGATGCGTAAAATTAAACTGTAATATTTTTAAATAACAATTGAGAAGTCGACTTTTAAATAATTTAAAATGTAACTAAAGCTTTTTAATAATCATTATTATTTTTTGAAATTAAAATTGCTTTCGACATTTTTTTTTTATAGAGAATAGAGAAAAATTTTAGATTTGGTATTGAAAATAGATTGTTCATTTAAGTAATTTATTTTGAAATCACTACTTTATTCTTAATAAATTCAGTCACAAATAAGCAAGATTTTCAATCTTGATCATTGATATTCTTTTTTTGAAGAAATTCACGAAGTGTAAACTTTAACAATGATATGAAAATGTATTCGAATGTTACGCAAATGCGTTTGAATGTTTGTTTGAAATATGAACCACTACATATTACCCATTATTCTGTCCTCTTGAATATAGAACAAAACTTTCAGGCGATCTCTGTTATAATCATGATCCCATCTCGCTTCATTTCATTTCCAATAATTTTTTCAATCTCAGGTCTAGTTCTTAATTTCAATTGCGTTTCTCCTCTTTTATCCAATTTCTTTTAAACCCTCGATTCAGATCCAAGTCTCTCAAATTTTAATCCTGACCCTGTTCTCGGTTTCCATGCCAGTTTTTATCTATTTCGATTCTGACCCTGTTCTGCATTCTGAACATTCATTATATTGGTTATGGGGTAGATTCGCCCACATGGAATACTATTCGTATTATATATTGTTTGCGATTATGTTGTTCACTCACTTATGTGCAATGTTAATGTAATTAAATTATAAGTAATATATGTGACTATTCAATTAAGTATAATATGTATGTTGGTCTATGAGTTACTAATCTGGAAACATAGTTTTTGTTTATCCCATCACACTAATATCAAAAGCGTGAAGATATTGATATGTCGTCGCTGAACGCTGTTTCTGTTTATTGATCAGATTGTGATAAAACTTGGCAAATATCGTTATGTATTGTTTCCCAAATATCTATTTTTGTCGGTATGCCTATAGGTGCCTTAATACTTCATACAAATCAGGGATTGAGACATCGTTGTGATGATTATCTTCTCTGCTAATGAAGAAATAACAAATATATATGACACATGTGGATAATTCGCATGTGTTTTTTTAAAGTGCAAGCAAATTGTAAAATTAGTTTTTCACTTAACCCCTCATTTACACACAAAGAAAGATTACATATTTACGTGGGGCACACTATAAGTTTCTGGAATTGGCTACTTACGTAAACAGTATTTGAAAAGTCATTATTACATTCGAAAATGGAAATTTTTGGCTACACAATACAGTTTGTTTTATTTAACTGTCGATTGTTTTTACATTGTGGTGTCAATTTAAATATTGCGCGTCTGCATTACTATGGATTTAAGTCGTTAAAATTTTTCGTAGTATGACTTTCTACGATTTCAAGTGTAATTTGACAGTTTAGCCGTCTTGTTCGGCTTCGAACTGCTTTTGGCGATGAAGCAGCATGCAATTAATTAATTAAATGGCAATGAATTAATTAAATGACTATTTAAGCGCGGTCGTGTCAATCTCAGTGACGAAGTTCGTTATGGTTTCCCGTCCACCGCTGCGAATAACAAAAACATCGATGCTGTGCTACGTACGATCGAAACAGACAGGCATGTGACCTACCATGAGATTCGAACATCCCTAGGCATAGGCATGCATCAAAATAAAAAAAAAAATCTTTTACCAACATTTGGGTGTGAAGAAGCTGTGCTCGTGGTGGATCCCACACAATTTGACTGAGGCTTAAAAAACAGACTGCATCAATTGGTGCAATGCCATCTTTACACCAGGTTCAAGGAAAGGGCGTTAAATTTGATATGGGACATAGTAACAGATGACGAATTATGGATTTATTGCTATGACCCCATAACAAAGCAGCAATCAACTGTCTATCGAGGTGAGCTGAACCCAACCAAGGTGGCGCGCGAGCAAAGTGCCCCTTATTAATAAAACTGGACAAGTGGTTACTGTTTCTCTGGAAAATTGTCGTACCGTGAATAGTAATTGATACAAGACCATTTATTTGCCGTATTTCGTAAAAATAACCGTAAACATCGTATCATCTTGCACCACGACAATGCCAGTTCTCACACGGCCAAACATACGGATAAATTTTTGAAGGAGAAAAGCGTAGAACTTATGAGAAATCCTGCATACAGTCCCGACATGGCACCTTGTTGTGAATTTTTTTGTTCACAAAAATTAAGAACCAATTACGCGGTCAACGATTTTCATCATCGGAAGAGGCTGTTGAAGAGTATGAAAAACTTTTTTCCGAGATCAAGAGGGAGGAGTGGCATATGTGTTTTCAAAATTGGTTTATTCGTATGAAAAAGTGCACTTTTACGAGCAATAATAAATTCATTTTTGACCATTCGTAGTATTTTTTTCTCATTAATTCTAAAAATGTTTAGTACGCCCTATGTAGACACTAATTGCACTAATGTTATATGTATGACATTATATAATGTTATTCGTATAACATTAGTGCAAAAACGCAGAAGTAGTTACATTGTTTTTTATTTTAGGTATATGAGTATTTCATTTGATGGGTGGTCAACATAATGATTTCGTGCAGAGATTTTAAAGTTTAAAGAGCACAATTTTAAAGCATATTTTTATGTAAAAAAGACTTAATACTATCTGTGGTCATTTAAATAAAAATGACAAAAATGAATTTTTTGAAAATATTGATGATAATTAATGGTAACTCTTTTGAAAACTTCCATAAAATATATTTCTGTTGCAAGATGTTGCAGATTGTTTTTGATCCACTTCCCATGTTGCAATAAGCTCAAATTTTAGATATGTATCTACATGCATATTCAATAAAAACTCAATAATCTGATGATTTTGACGTGATACGTAGCCGGGTAAGTACACATTGTGTATCGATAATAAAGAATTATTTATATTTAAATCAAATATTGCTCAGAAATCATACAATATCTAGATATTTTCCTAGAACCAACTGTCAGGTACCATTATCAAAGCAGATAGGAGATATGATAATGCAATTGGTGTCTGCTCAATCGCACGTGATTACTTAGCTTGTTTCGATTTAAGGAATCGTAATACAAGTTTTACGATAACAATAATTACATTTCGAACATGTATTTATTTAAAATTTGAATAATTTTGTGTTGAATTTTTTCAAGTACAGAAATAAAAGCATCCTTTTATTATGTAACAGTCGAAATTTATAAATGTGGCCACATTTTTCATCTATCGCAGAAGTGTTTGAGTATTCATTATTGAAATTGCAATGAATCAAATAATAACTTTCAACAAAATTTCTACGTAGTTATTCATATTGGATTATATAGCACGATTGGAAATAATTAAAACTCACTAAATATAAATATTAGAAATTAAATTAAAAAAAAACATATTATTGTCAAATAATTGCAGATAAGAAAGCAGTTTACATTTGGGACCTACAAATAGAAACTGTGATCTATTTCCAAGACAATGCTTCATGACTTTTTTTCGAGTTGATGTTTATTTATGTACATTTAACTAATACTATAGTAAAGATGGAAATACCAAAATATATTTTTTTTGTACCCTTTTCTTTGCTATTATAAAGTAAAAAAAAGGATATTAAGGCATAGTAATAAAAAATTACAAGGGTCTGCCCAGCCAGGACTAAAGCGTGCATTCCAATGCATTAGTCACTAGTCCGTCCAACCGCCGCCGTCACTTCGCGGTGCATGCACCGCCTACGAACTCGAATTAAAACTCACTGACAATAAAATAAAGATTGATCTTTTATATAAAAAAAAAACTCGATTGTAGATTCTTGTTATCGTATTTATTTGAACTTTCCACATTTTTTTTTAATATTACTCGTCTATACTATACTTGACGTATAATCTGCATAAAACTAAAGAATGAGTATGGTTTGAAATTTAAAAATGTTTCTTAATTACCTACTTCCGATTCGGTAATATTGAATGATTAGTCTCTCATTTGATTTTTTAGTTTTGCATGGAGCGCCATTGCGACGCAATAGTACATATTAGCGAATGCATTTTAATTCTTCTCCTTTTCTAGTAATAGAATACCACCAATTTCTTGAAGACGGAAATTGTATCTAGGTATAAGTATAATAAAATCGTAAGGAAGCCAAATCTGTGCATTAAATATTTTTTATTAGAAATTTAAAAATTTTCCTCACTTTAATTTAAAGTAGCTAATGAATAGATTTGGACAAATGGTTCCTACCTACCGTTAGAGTTTTTGACAATACGAGTGTCACGGCAAAAAAATGTGTCCAACTTATCCATAACTTTCTTCTTTTTTCAAATCAAAAAGTCCACGAAAAGGAAGAAATCTCGCTATACACATTGCGACTTTGAAATAGACCATGACTTACGTCTAAGATTGTCTTTGGGTGATGAAAGAGAACGAAGAAATGAAGGGCAGCTTTCATGTCTTTTGAAAACGTTATGCTTCATAACCACCATGCGAAACTCGTGGGCAACAGCCAGTTTTATATAAAAACTTTCTAGAAAGTCAAATATGTTGTAGAAATGAAAAACAAAAACCGAAGAAAATATTTAATCCACATGAAAATTAGCTAAATTAACTATAAAGGTATAATTATGCGATCACTAAAAAAAACGTGAAGTAAAATAAATTTAGAAATAAAAACCGCCTTCAAAAACATACTTAAAAATATTTTTAAATATACTTAAAAATATACTTTAGTTGGAACCGACTTCAAAAGCAACTGATTTATTGTTTTTGGAGTCTGTTTAAAAAAATATTTAAGTATGTTTTTAAAGACGGTTTATATTTAATTTTTTTAATTTATTTTATATCATATATGTTACATAAGAGTTTCGTCGCAATATCATTATGGATATTAAAGACGATATGTGTTTACGATAATGTTCATTTCATAGATAATTAATATGTAGGTGACATCACTCTTAATTTATTAAAAGTAATAAGTTAACTTACGCAACACTGATCTTGATCGTCGCAATAAGATTAGCAGGAAACGTTAAGAGAGACAATGACAACTCTAATTGAAGTCTAGGTTCGTGACGTCACTTATGCGTTGATCAATAGTAATTATCAACATGATAAGGTTATTGCTAACCAGACTGTTTGTCAATCTTCAATACAAAATGTGTGCATTATCGAAAAAGAATATGCTAATGTTAATGATAATTCTGTTAATAATATTCATGAATAATTTTAGTGCGCCGATTTGCCTACATACAAGGATGTGTTTCATATTCATCTTTCCGATCTCGGCATTGATCCGTGCATTGACCAATTTTGAGAGAGGAAAATTACCTTCGTCTTGTCTGACATAAAATTATTGTACATTATTGGTTAAATTGTTTTTTTTTTTCTGTTTTCGATATGCCACATCTCCTTTAATATTTCATAAAAATCGTCAGATAAGACATCACTTTGAAGATTAACAGCTATTAACCAAAAATAAATACAGATTTCGTGTCTTCTTAAGAGTCAATCAATATCAAATAAAAGCGCAAGAAAACGTGGTAAAGAAATTTTCTTTAATCGTTTCCAATTTTTCGGTGAAACCCAGAGAACTTCATTACTATATGGACAGTGAGTTTCCGCGATGTGGACCACATCCCGGAAACTGATGACACTGTCGTAAACTAGTCGTCACGAGCATCACATCATGTGGTGCTCATGACTACTATTTTACGACGGTGCATTAAACGCGTGTTATTACATTCTAAACGCGTTATATATTTATAAACATATGTATTTAAATATTGCATCGCTGATCTTTAAACTGTCTTTGAATTTGTAATAAAACTCATATTAAAATAAAATCATTACATTATTCGCATAATACAGGTACATCAGTAAAAATATTCATCACAATTCTATATATATTTTAATTTAACATCAAATTCCTTTTTTTGGGTGGGATCGTACATCTGCATATATCCTAGTGCTGTTTGTGTTAAAGAAATAAACCGTAACAATCCATAAACAATTTCAGATAACATCCCGTCTGTTTCGTTAGATCAAAGACCATAATGAAGCTTCGTTCCTATTAGCTATTAATAAGCGTATCAATCATTTTTGTAAGTAATTGTTTTATTGCAACACAGTGTTAAAGGTATTACGCGGTGATTACATTAATCGATGGATTATTTCCCTTATTGTCAATTCGTTGCTTGTAAACAACATAGTTGCTAAGCTCTTCGTCGATAACTACATTTTATAAATTATAAAAACTGAGTTATGAACTGTTAAGTCGTTACAGCTTCTATTTCACCTTGTCTCTCTTTACATTGTTCTACCGGTCACCTATCCTTCCGTAAATCGATAATACTATCATATCCATACACACTTCGACCGACTAAAAATTTTGTACATAAATATATACATACATAGCTTCAATGGCGATGACGAAGAAAGGTAAATTTCAATAGGCTTCCTAATTTATAGGAATTGTAGGTATATAAAGATGTTTTTATTATAGTACAAAAATATAATAATTAGATACATTTTATAAGTCTCGGGAGTTTTGATCTTAAATTTTACCAACGTCCGTCAAGCGGTTGTATTTCTTTTTCTGATACATGGCCACGTATTTCCACGTCTGACCAAAATGGCCGTTTTAAATTTATCCGGCACATCTAACTTATATAAAAAATTGAGAGTTTTAGCAAACGAAAATCGCAAGGTTCAGTCCAATTTTTACGGAACCTAAATATGCACTGTGTGTCATCTCTATAGATAACACATATTGAAAATGATGCTATGATTTTTTTTTGGGTTTATAACTCCTCTTTTTGTAAATGTATGTACTCGTATTGATCGTGGAAATTTCCCCTTAGCGATTAATAGTATTGCGTCAGCGTCCAAACGCGTAATAACTTTTTATCGTCGATTTTGTTTGATATGTTTTTATACGCCTGAATTGTTAATATCCGACTCCAAATAAGTAATACTTCGATGCAGGCTCATATTATGGCATTCTAATGTAAAATAAGTTGTATGCCGTGTTAAGGAAAATAATATTACAGCGGTCTGACGCACGCCGGTCTGTGATAGTCATATTTTTTTTCGTAATTTACATATATGATATTGGGTAGAAATTGCGCATTTATCCCGCATTAAACACCTACGAATAAACACACTACTTAAATAACATGTGGTCTAGAATCAGTATTCACGTTGTCTTTATTATCATTTCTATCTTTTGCGACTCAGTACGTACCTACATAATACTTCTGCTAAATTCGTGATAACGGTTTCGCAAATAAAGACTCGGTAATATGTATGTAATGTTTTATTATTACACCTATTAAGACATACTCTGAATAAAAAAGAAGTATTACCTCATTCGGATTATTTAGAAAATGAATGTTCCATAGATATTTTATTTTTATAATGTACTGTTTATATTTAATATTACTGCATCCTAAAAGAAAAAAAAGAATTTAAATTTTTAAAAAATCATTTGCGAGCCGTCAGTATAAATATGAAATAGAACTGTACTTTGCTTATCTTATTTTTTTAATGTGTCCCTTTTTCCCTTAACGTTTCAAATATCGATTTTAATTTTTTTCCTAGAATCAATTGCGATTATCGTTATCCAGTTTTTCGTTCATTACATACTAAGCTGTCTTTTTGTCTATACCTATATTTAAATTTGATAATTGCTATGTGGGCTATCATACGACTTACTGTTTTATTTCTGAGTGTGACTTTTAGTACAGTCTGCTGTTATAAACTTCCGTTTAGTCATTGAAAATGTCAAAGTGGAGATAGTTGGATATGTACATCTATTCGGACCCTACTTAGCTTTTTAATTTTGCCAACACAATACCACAATACTTACCATTAACAGTAGAGCCGAGTCGATCACGGGATCACAAAGTGAAAGTTCCTTTTTCTCTCACCAAGCTCCATTGTCGCATCGCATTGAAAATGTACCGACTGGAATAAGTTAGGCATTATTTCTCAATAATACCTAATTAGAATATTTCTCAATAAAACCTAATTGTGAGAAGGTCAATTTAATATGTTAACAATTTACTAGTTGTGATAGCCAGGACAGGACACGTCGATATCTGATGATTATTACATTTCAAATCGATTCCCGATCCTAATGCAAATATCGATTCTGACAGTTATTCAAATAACTATTTTGTCTTCGCTATTGTCTGTAATTCCGTCTCTATGGGCATAGATAGAATAAATTCGTATTTTCGTTATCGTTTCTGACGTAAATAAAACTACCCTATCCCATTTAGATTATGCCTCGAAATTATTAAAGCATCAACCAAACATTTCCATCTGTTTTACCCTCCGCTGTATAATTAACAAATATTTTTGTATCGAAAACTAAACGGAATCCCTTGATGCTTTATTTTATCTCGTTTTTTTTTTGTGAATTATAAACGTTATGCATTTCTCGCGTAAGACAGACATTATAGTATTGTGGACTCTTTTATGGCATTAATTTCCCACAGTTATTTTTTGAGAGCCGACCGTAAATTGCGCACACGCGGGCGAGACGGGGTCGACAAAGTGTGACATCGTGTGATAGGAGGAACGGGACGAGTTATAAGTTCTATGACGGCGCATGTATAAATCTAAGCTATTGAAAGTCTAAAACTACAACTATAGGAAAAACTGTAAAATATTACCAACTCTATCGATATAGTATAATTATTATTTGACACATTACGGCTGCGCGACATCAAGCTACTGGTACACTATTACGGTCTAGCGCGCATCGTCTGCATTTGACATATGCCGAAAGGTCATGGACGGTGAGGCTTTGACCAAAGTCGTTTTGGGAATTATCTAAAATGTTTAATTTATAGACGTGGTTGTATCTCTTTTCATATTTAACTTTTCATTCATTGTTTCATGTTTTGTAATCATGTCTATAGTTGTAGGTGTTGAGTTAGGTTATTTCTTATTATTTTTTCTGTTCATTGTTTATAATATGGGATTTTTTTTTGTTTTCCTCGCTTTAGTCGGTACCGACCGCAAAAACAACTAAAACTATTATAATATATTTTTGAAGGCAACTTTTAATTTATTTTCGAAAAGTTATTTTTGTGAATAGATTTAATATATATATATATAATTACAAAACATCTGATGTCGCACCAAGATTGGGAGAGTCAAACAAACGTGATCACTTGTGACAGTGACGGGACTTCCAAAAATCATAAAATTCATGTGACGTAATTTATGGGTCGTCCCGTTATATTATTTCGTTTCTGTTACGATTTCCTGAGTGTAAATTAAGAAAGTCATTAGTCTAGTTGTTGTCAAGTTTTAATTTCAAATATTGCTATATCTTAGGAATAATTGGAGAAAAATCCAAAAATCATTTGGAAAAAGATTATAATAGTTAGTAGGTTGTCGGAAAAAGGTCAAGCATTTTTCATCAAGTAAATAAAATATCAAGCAGGAGTTAAATTCGTATTGTCTAGGCTGTAATATATTATAGTTGTGACTTATCGCTTACAGCGATTCTTGTTTGATAGGATACAATGAAAAATAGTCGAATGTTAAGTCAGGAAATAAATGAATTGCGTTGCTAAAACGTTTCGTGCTACCGAGAAAGAAGTGTTAACACGTGCTTATAAATTATTCCGGCAAACTTAGCCGGAATCGTGGAGCGCCTCATTACAAAGTGGTAATGGAATTTATTGCACATTTGTTACATTCCATGAATTACAATAATACATAACCTTTTATATTACACATATCTATTTTAATACAAAACATAAAAATACAAATACATTTAATCTAAACTGTTCCGATTTTATATCTAAAACAAGGGATTAATTTAATTCCCGATGATATTAATAGTAGTATTTAAAAAAAAATCTCCCTTATGGTATAAACGCTCTCAATAACCACAACAAAAACTCGTGTTGCGAATTCGATGCCTGAAAATTACAATAACGCTTCTTCGACATACAGATTTGCTTGAAATGTGTCCCTTCGTCGTGATCACAAATGGTAATTCGTATTGCGATCTGCAAATAATTCAGTGATGCCGGCTCGGGATCAAACTCGCATTTTTACATTATAGATTGGCGTTAGAATTATTAAGCTATTTGAAAATAATTTTGGAGTAAGTGTTTAAGATGTGAACTATTTTAATATATAATGAGACCTCTATAAGACTTTAAGTCAAAATAGTACTTGCTCGAACGAACTGGCGGTTAGAGTTCGTTTAAGTTTCTATTTGATTATAGATAACCGCTGAATGTTGTAGAATAGCTCATATTTATAATGTCATCATACTGGTATTTTAAATATAATTTCTCTATCGTCGCATCCTCTGGATGGTTTGGAGGCCGTTGATATTAAAATTACCCAAGGTTAAGCAAATATCTTATAGATATCGTATGAAATTAATCTTTTCTCTTTTTAGCTTCTCTAATAATGCCATTGATCTAATGTGATTTCCACTAGGAAGGGAGGTCAAGGAAATTGTTTAAAATTTAAGAAAATAGTCTTCTAACCTGTCATGTTCAACATATAGAGATCAATATTTATTACTATTAATATTAGCATTACACCTATTTAGTAATTCATTAAGTGAAATATTAAAATCAAATGTTTTCTATTTGATTTACGTAACAACACGGGTGTACGTCTGGTACGTCGTGGTTACACCAGTAGCTGTTATTAATACAAGGCACATTCTATAGTTTAAGGCTTGTAATTATCACGTTAGTGGCTCAGTGGCTAAGACCAATTAATTTTTAACTCAAACTAAACCACCCGCTCCGTACCTCGAAGAGTATGTTAGCCGTCGGTCTGGACATTCACGTTAGGCTAGTGACGTCAGATGTTGTAGTCCCCTACCGGGTCTTTTAAGGTACAAACCGCTCATTATTAAATATGAAATAAAAACAGAAGTGAGAACTTAAACGATTACATGTGTATTTTTTGCATCATCAGGAAATATTTTATTGTGTAGGAAATACTTTTAAATGAAATGTTCTTGTATAATTATTATAAACTACTACTACAAAAATTATGTTTCAATTTTCATTTAAGCGCTATTGTACATGAAAAATAATGCATATTGTTTTAAATACAAAAATTGCATTCTATTGCTTAAAACGTAAATTTACAAATGCAATACGAAAAGTTCCGGACATTAATATACATCTATATTGTACGTATAGTATTTATTTTATATATAGTTATATTATCAATGTATTTCAACCCAAACTTTACTCTCGTGTAAATGTCATGTACATATACTTATATACAAAGGTATCGGTTACGGTAACGGTAATAATAGTGTCGCGAATTTAATGTTTTTTCCGATATCAAAAAATGCCAACATGCATGTGTATCTATGTACGTACATACACAATATATTATGTACATACTTATATACAGAGGTGTCGGTTACGCAACGGTAACAGTATCGCGAGTTTAATGGTTTTTTTCCCCATCTCAAAAAATATTCAACGCGCCTAAAGAAGTTTTCACTCAAAAAAAAATTGTAGGAGAATATACTCTGGCCCTGCCGGAGTGACTTAAACCTAACACAAGAAATATTGAAAAACCAAAAATTCTTTATCGTCAGGTTCGAGTTGAAGCATACGCTGATGGTGTGGAACAGCTGTTTAGCAGCTTTCAGCATCATGGGCGCCTGCCGGACCCTGCCGGAATTCATTCACGTGCTGCGCAACTACGGTGTATATCATTCCATTTGTGTGCCCAGGTGAGTAATAGATAAGGTCATAACGTGTTATGACCTTATCTTACGTTACGTTACGTTGACTATGAAAACTTGGAGTTTGTACTGTTGTGCGTAGGCGAATGGGCTACAACAGTCATGGCCGGGCAGTCTAATTTTTGAAGTCGTGTTTAAGTAACAGTTTATAGGGTTGATGTCGATCGCCGGAGGTCGTTTGAATCTGTGATCCGCAGTCGGGGTACCACAATTTTTGGCCCCGTTTTGTTTTTTAATCCATTTTAACACCCTACCTAGTTTTATTCAAGATGTTCACGAGATGTTTTCTAGATGATACAACATTGTTAATTAAAATCAAAAGACTACAAATCACTTATGGCGATGTTATATTTTCTGGCTCGAAAGCAAAGTTATTTGCTACAAATAAGCCATTCCTTAATGAAAAGAAAACGTGTATCAAGTTTCTGCTTCCAAAGGTAAGACATAAATCGAGAACTATTTAGTACAAATCCAGAAATTGGCTTCTGTTAATATTTGTGTATTCCTGAACATCATTTAAAAAAATACAAAATTCGTCACATGTAAAAATTGTACACTAGTTTATTTTGACTGTTTCCATAGCCCGATATCATTTGGCATTTTGTTTTGGATATATGGGTATTAAAATTTTTGTAGTATTTGTAAAATTGCCTCGAGAATTACTAAGAACTAAATTTAAGTGAAATGGAACATTATTAAACAATTCCTTGGCAAAAGGGACAATCATAGGATCCTCGATTGCATAAAGGACAAATATCCATGGATATAATTTACTCGTGTTCTTATCGGGTTTCTTTCTGTGATAGTTTTAGATTGTAATTGTGTATTATTTAATTAGAGAAGAGCTAACCTTAAGTTTCTTACTCATTTTTTGCAGGAAACTGCCTTTCGAAGGTTTTGTAAATTCATAACATAATGAAAAATGACAATGGTTGTATGACCTGTGAAATAAAAATATTTTTGAATCTTAATTAGGTATATAGACATGGGGCGCAACTTGAAAAATCGTTAAAGTGCACGTCACAAATTTTAATTTCGGAAAAATAAACAGAAGTGTAATCATACGTAAAATTGATTAATAACGAAAATAAATTGGAATTTTTGTATCATGTGGCAGTGCAAATACTACAATCAATTAAAAACATGGAGACGAAAATGGCAGACCAAATTGATGATTAGCATGAAACGATTGATAGTCAATGAGGCAACAGAGAGTCATAAAAAGATCGTGACTGAAAGTCGGTTATCTCTGTTATGTACAAAAAAAAAAAAAAAAAAAATTGAAATGTTATTGTTCTTATTATCATTATTAATTCGTGTATTAGATTTGACATAATTGAATACGGATAAATAATAAGGAATATACCACTGAAATAACGTACTTTTTCAATATCCGAACCTAATATAAAAAAAAAAATCAACACGATTGCATTGCAGTCCGATTGACCTCCACAACGAGATCTTTTCGTTTCGATTTTTATCTAAGATTATGTTAATTAAAAGACACAAAGTTATTACAAGTTAGTTTATTTAAGTGTTTTTATATAATTATCGCTTTATGGTAAATGAAGTATTACGATGTAAAATGGGCATTTTCCACGTTTTTATCTTATAATGGTAAAACCCGGCGTGTATGAGACGCGTAAAAAGCCTTTTGGCCACGATACGGCTGTTATATAAACTATGCCTTGGCCGCGACATCATCGCTCGTGTGACGTAAACGATGGCCGTTGGGAGACGGCGGCGCGTAATCGAAACCAAGCGACCCGCCACTGAAACCGGAAAAAATATTTAAAAAAATCTGTTGACCCTTCAGGACAACTCCAAAACTTCCTGCTGTTTTCAAGCTCAAGACACTCGAAAGTGAAATTCTTTTAAATTTCATAAACCTGACCTTAATCTTAAGAATTGGAATTCGTTTAAATGAAATGTGACAGAATTTCCAAAATCGATCTGATTAAAAACTTGAAATTATTAGAAATATCTGTTTTGAAAGCTTTTCGACAGCACTATTTCTCGAAGGAATTAACGGTTTTTAATTTTGTTTGTGACATTCAAAACAGTTTTTCAAGCATTTATAATATAGTATGATCTAAAATCGAATCGCACTCAAATTTAAGTTATTTAAAAAAATACTTTTTGGAAAAAAAAAAATTCTCGCGAAATATATTTCTCGAACGTATCAGCCGATTTTGATCATTTTTTTTTATGAATAGAATTGATTAGATTTTGGTATCGGTATAGTTATTCAGACTATTCAAAAACACTTTTTCTGAAGATGTTATTTTACAAATTTCACAAAATCTATGAGGCCGAATTGGATCAAATTTTCAAAAAATCAAAATTTGGAATTGTTGAATGCCACAACCTCAATTCCGTTAAACCGTTAAAAAGTTGTGAGAGGCTAATAAGCTTCACGTGCGTGTGTAGTAACACATGCATGCACACACGCACATTCGCACGTGCATATTGGGTGGGTGTCTGTTATAATTGTGTGTATTTATTTTGGTAATGCGTCTGCGTTTGTGTTCGCGTGCATACGTGTGCATGTGTGTGTGTCTCTAATACATACTATCGTAAATAGGAAAGTATGTGTGTTTAAATAATCATCGATTATACTTCAACCGTTATTTTGCATACTGCGGGAATCCGGCGCAATCGTTATACGTAATGAGACGCCGCCATGAAGTATGTTAGTGAAGTATCTGTATTTCTATCTCTTTTTGTGCTTTTTTACTCATAAAAATAATACATAAATATAAACTCAAATCTTAATACGAAATTTCCACTATACAAAAAAAAAATACTCTACAATATAAATGAATTATAAATATAATTAATAGTGTCAAATATTAGTCTTCAGAAGTTCCATTACATACATAAATTCGTATGTGAACGTATATACTTATGACTCTATATATAAGCGAAATACCTCTTACCGACTGACTGACTCATCACGAGATCTCCGAAACTATTCGTCCGATTGACTTCAAATTAGAGTAATTTGAAGTCAATCGGATTTCAATCGTCACCATGAATCGTCAAAAGAGTAGCTAACTACTGCGCAAAGAGTTTGCGCAGTAGTTAGCTACTCTTTCCGGGACGTAGACACTCGTTAAGAACAGACTTAACGCAAATCCTATACAAAAAAAATTCATCATTTAATGTCTATGCGGCCGGAGCTGCGAGCAACAAGTAGTCCGTTATATCTTCACAACACGCGACATTCATTTCATGGTATCGAACGACCAACAAATTAAACACCACACGCGTGCAGTTAAACTGCGACACTCAAATTCAATGACGGGGTCTGTCAGGTCTTATAAATATGCTACATATTTCCCTATGTTACTGTACACTCGTCCTTATAAAGACTGGAATGAATCGAATTAAATATTCATTTCGGTTTGAAGATACCTAAATGTATGAAGCCGATGCAGTACACACTTTATTATTTACATAATAATAAAGCGTGTGCTATATCTTGACGCGCGCAACTTCGTCACAAGCATAAACAGTATTAAATTTTTTAATTATCTTCCAGATTTCTTGCAAGTGGAAAACTTTATACACGATTGTCATTGGTTTATTTTATTTCAAACATCTGTATATCATAAATCATGAGAGTCTTTCTTTAAATCATTAGGACGCAGATGCCTCAATGTTCTGAAAACTATGTATTTTAAAATTCGTATGAGAGCTTTAATGAAGTCCGTCATTGCATTTCAATCACATTGAATACTTTTCTATAGTTATTTTAGCATTCGTTGACGCAAATTCAAATTCGAAAATAAAACTTTAAAGCGTGCATTTATGGATATTCCAAACTTTTTTCTAATACTGTGATATAAAAAGTACTGATGAAACGGATATTCGGTAACTTGATATTTCTTCAAAGAGTTTCAATAATTTGATACATTGCTTCATCAAATACTACTGTTGATGCATCAAATTGGTGAGTTTATCGTGATGAGCAACATACAACCACAAGGCCCGTTTTTGCTCTAACAGACGCTCTACCATATAAAAAGTAGGATTTGTATTACTTGTATTAATACTTGTATTAATATCTTGCATAATAATTGCATAATAATCTCGGGTAAATTTAGTTCTTTTTAAATCGCCACCAATTTTTCTTGACTTAAACTCGAGTGGTTAAAGTGCGTAATAAGTCGTTTACCAGCATTATTCATTGTTGATACTTCAGGTTGGCCTTTGAGGGACTCTGTTATGGCTCCCTGGAGTATATTTATGAAACATGTAGCCGAGTCGTACTCAGCTGATCGAACACCCTTCACCATATTAGCCCAACAATTATGAATTAGTAAATGTATTTTAGCATGTTCAATATTCCAGCCATTCGCGACAGCATTAAACTTCTTTGCTATATTTTCTTCTGTATGTGTACCTGAGAAAGGCTTCATTACAAGAACTCCATGTTATATATAATATATATATATACAGAATTTTACTGCTTTCAAAGATTATATATATGTGTATTATATTAACATAATTGAATAGATAAATATCATCACTTCGGGTGCTGTATTTTGGACTTTCAACAGAGCAAAAACAATAAAGAAAAGGAATGGTTGGCCGTGCAATTATTTCACCTATATAACGGATCTCTAGTTTACCCGCAGCAAGTAGTGACTAAAATAGTCAAGCTAATGAAATTCAACAACCAAATATTTCGAGGAGAATATATTGACGAATTCTGAACCGCATAACAATCATGTATTTCCATACGTTCGCGTAAAGCTCAAAGTGCGTTCTTTGAAGACGAATAGTATCTTAAAGAGTTGGCTTGTTGTCAATTCAATCAATAAAAGTATTATATTTTTACTCGAGTGTGCGACGCAAAGGAGGATAATGTGTTTACCAGCCTATATGTGTACGTATGTATGTATGTTTGTTTTTTGTGGCGCTCTAGAGGCCAAAAGCGTGGGTCAATTTTGATCATTTTTACGTCAATTGATTTATCTTAATCTTGTGTTATTAAAGATAAGACACTACCCAAAATTCAATATGGCAACAACCAGGCGCCATATCATGAAAAGGAAAAAAATAATAAAAACCGATGAACTATAACAATATAGTTTGGTATCGTGAATAGGTTTTTGGAAATATTTTCTAAATTTCGTGATAATTTTTCGTTTTCAATGATCCTGTAGAATCTGTAACGTCTTAAATTTGGTTAGCAACCATTCTTACTTAAGTTTTCAAAACGTTAGTAAACCTATAATGCAGTTCTTATATAATCGTATGATAGGTCTTATTGTGAAAAATAATAAAATTATTTTATTATGATACAATATCGTTCCTAAAATGGAATAAAAAGTCCAGAATTTTACTGCTTTCAAAGATAATTTATTTTAACGATTGTTACTGAAAATATTACTTAATGCATTGAGAGAAAAATAACCTAACTAAGAATAAATAAGTAATAAAATATCGGTACAATATTAATATGTAGTTAATTGTATAAGTATATCGTTAAAATCAGATCTTATTAATGTTAATTTTGACGTAATAATAATTACAAAAGTTCAGTTGTTAACCTGAAGATGTTAACCTTAAAATATGCCTGAAGAAGTTGAAAATAAATCAACGAAACGTTGCAATTTTTAATAAATATAACATCTCCTTAATTTTGCCCACGTTCCGAAGAATTATGGTATTATTATAGATATTCATTCAAAATGTTTGTTTTGTCATAACATCGGTGCACAGCTAACATCATAAAATCTCGACCTGATAGATTGCGCTATGGTTGATTTGTTAATACATTTTATATAGTGAACCGATGCAATTCATATGCATATAATATGTTCGCTTGATTAAAAAAAAAATTAAAACATTTGTGCAACAAAAAACCCTACATGCCACCCATCGGAAAACACAGAACTACGTCTGCCGGTCTAGATAGTAAAAAAAGGAGTAACCGATTGACACAGGCACGCACTCACACAATTTCCTAGTTTACTAATAGATATAGTGTATTGACTCAATTCTTCTCTAAATAGTTTTCATAACTGTAACATGCAAGTGTGCATTATTTTTATGATATTGCAATATGCATCTATCAGCTTGCTCATAACTAACTTATGGAAGTTTTTTTTTACTCTAACAATGCATACATGGAAGTTTTTTATCCTAATACGATTAGTAGGGAGCGCACACTCGGAGTGAATCCTTATAGTGTTTTAAAGGCACGTGTAGAAATTCAAAGGCGTCATTTTACACACTAATACCGAGCGATAAGCTGTTGCACGGGAATACAACTGTCAATCCTATAGAAAGGGATGATTAATCATTTCACTTTGGAAAAGTGCAAGACTATATCTACTGCAGGTGTAGTAGTAATCAGTTTGTAAACTTTATTATCTGCAATAGACCGCAGCAAGAAGACAGTTACAGCTGACTTATATGTGATAGACCGTGGTAACCGATATTGTCGTGTCTAATGGTACCATTTATAATTAATAAAAAAGAAATGCCGAGCGCGTCTGGGACGATCAACTTATGTGTCTGTAGCATATGATACTATATATAAAGCGATGTGGAAGGAGATTTGTAAGGAATATATATATGTATTTAAATGACATACTTTTGAACGTCAAATTTATTATTCCGGTTGAGATTTGTTTCACGAATCGCAAAATTAGACAAAGGAACAAACAAATAATATTCAATTTCCGGATATGAAATGAACTTGTTAATAAACCTATTTCATCATCATCATCATCATCATCATCATGACTGAAAGGGACAAGTCCTGATGCACCGAAAGGAGCGTAATTATAGAGGGGGCATTCAGGTTCTAGTCTGGATTAGGAATGACGGGAGTGTAGAGCCTGCCGGTATTCGTACAACATTTAGCCAGAAATTGGATTCGGGATAGGTAAATAGATACTGTGATGTGTCAATAAATATAGTGGAAAAGGCAGATTTCTTAACTTGTTAATAAACCTGTTTCAGAACAAATTCTGTTGAAAACATTTAGTAATGTCATTGTATTGATTTTGTAATCACGTGGTTGGAAAGTTAGAAGTGCATGCATGCGTTACGTTGACAACAAATTTAGGGATTAATCCCAGTTTAGGCATGTATCGTGAACATAAGTTTGTACGAACTATAAATCTATAATAGCAAAATATTAGTAGAAAGTCGTTAAAAACCTCTATTGCACTTAGAAGACCGTTTCTTTTTCATGCACATGGAAACTAGAAAAATTTTAATATCGCGCTTCCCGATAAAAGCCTACGTACATCGTCTGATCACGTTATCGCTAAGTCGGTCTACCGCCTCATGTTTATCACAACCGTATCGATACGGATAAAGCCGATTCGTCATATCGTTAACTGCTTTCAAACTGATAAAGCTACATTCTCACATTAATAAGGTATACTTTCTAATACCGATGATATAAAAATATCCTTACGGTCAAGTAGAAAATCATTTCCTATTTTTTCACGAAGATATGGTCACGCGTCGACTTCGTACGAACTATTCGCTACACAAGCGGCGGCGTTCGACAGTGAAACCGCCTTAGGTGTCGTCTCATATCGTTGTGCTATTATCGTGCGTAACTCGGTCGCGTAATACTAGATGACGTCATCGCACACTTTCACACGGCAAACCTTATCACGAACCCAATTTTACATAATTATATATTATTGTAATATTGTATGGAACGTCCGTTTTCTATTCTTGTACCGAGTTCGGCGATTTAGTGCATATTATATGGAAATGATCTTAATAGGTTTTTTTCTACGGATCAAGAAAATTGAGAATTACTAGTTCGTTTAGTTCCTTTTACGTTGTCTCTATGTTACGATGTATTTTCCATTCTTTATCAAGCAGTGAAGTATATGGAGTAGTGGCTCAGTTTTCAAGAGCGTCGCCTTCGAAATGGAAGGTACCCGGTTCTATCCTGACCACGCGTGAATGACCAGTGAGTTTTTACTTAAGTCGAATTAAACCACTCTCTTTCTGCTTGTGTGAGCCGTTAAGCCGTCGATCGCGGACGTCTCATAGTGACGACAGTCGTGAACAACTCCCAACCCGCACTGGCTCAGCGCGAAGTGCCTGAAGTCCAAACCGCCTGATCTGAAATAAGAGGATTGTTGTAGGATGTTCCTCGGTAGTCGGATGATTAAAATCTAGCGTAACGAAAATAGTTGAAATATCAAAATAGTGAACGTATAGTTTCAAGCGGAAAAATGAAGACCCGATCTATCATCAAAGTAATATCTATGTGACCTCTATAATAGGTATCATGTATATGCATTCAACATATTTGTTAGTTTTTTTTAATAAAAACTTCAAGTAGTACATAAGTTCTGGAATACCGAATAACTATAAAAAAAACAATATTACTTTTTAATAGAATTTATATACTTTTTACAAACTTGAAAGTCATGGTTAAATATTAAACTGTCCTTGTTTGTACTCGATAGTGTAAATGAACGCGTCTTCAAAATGACCTTGAATTTGTAAACGGCATTAGTAAAAAACAAATATTGCATTAGTAAGAATGTGAATTAAACATTTTGTGTCCTAATTTTAGTGAAGTTCCAACGAAATTCAAATGCCACGAGTCTTTACGGATAATATAATTCTGTCTGTGTGGCTTCGAATGCTTTAATAATTATTACGCAAAAGCATTAATAATTTATTTAGTGAAAAAATTACTTATGAATGCTTTTGTATCTTGTTTAAAATGCAAACTGTTATCGCGTTACGCAACCGTCTGAGATATGGCTGTGTTGTGAATATGAGTATGTTAGCTGTCGAATAACAATAGTAACCGAGATTGCCATTTGGCGATAATATATTTTTTTATAAATTTACTCTTATTTCGCAAAAAAGTGGACAGAGACCAGAGATTTCCTCATGGTACTATCTGTACAAACCTTTCTTTAATACTTTTTTTCATAGCGCAGTTCTTTCGTCATTTTATATAAATTTCCGTATATTGAACCTGAATGATGATCTGTATTGATTTTTTAGGGTCGCATAACTTTAAATAAAAATTAAAAAACTGGCTAAGAGCATGTTGGACCAGGCTCACTGTAGAGTTTCGAAGCCGTTATGACAAAGAAATGCACTACAGTGAAAAACTACGTTGGTACACTTTTTCCATGTTTTCCGCACAGAATAGTTATAAGCGCTTTAGTCACCTATAACCAGAGAAACAAGTAGATATGTCAATTATTACTCTTAAACTAGGGTAAACTAAGATGCACCAGCAAAAGAGCGTATGTTCATAGCACTTACGTCCTTTTGTTGAGAAGCTCAGTTTTTCGGCAATAACTCAAAAACTTTGTATCTGATCATGTTCAATATCATTTTCGTTAAAAGTATTTATTAATCGTTACTCTTGTAATTTTTTACATATTTTGGGACATACCGTTTAGAAAATAAAGGGAGGGAGCAATTTCTGCTATTTTCGAAGCGATTATTTCAGAAAATATTCGATTGGTCCAAAGAAGTGCTCAGAAACCTTAAAGTGTTTTTAAAGGAACTGTTCCACTATGTGCCACACGTTGATGTTTTCTGAAAAAAATTTTGTCAGCTTCTGTGAAATGTATGGAGTCCCCCCCACCCTAGAAATGTTTATTTTGGTTTTTTAACTACGAAGCTAAGTAGCGGTTTATACAAGACACTTATATTCCTAATTTCATTAATATATATCTAGGAATTTTTGAGTATAAGGCCTGTAACATACGGACGGACGGACAAGATGAAACCATTAGGGTTCCGCTTTTGCCATTTTGGCTCAGAACCCTAAAAACGGAACCCTTATAGCATTACTTAATGAGTCTGTCACAGCCAATTTACTCTGAATCCACTGGATCAATTAAATTGAAATTTGGTACGCACATGTTTGACAGTGATATAACATGTTTTGTATAAATAAATGAATCTTAAATATGAAGGTTATTTATGGGGTAAATATTGATATAATAAATAAAATAAATTAGAAAATAAAAAAAAAAATGAAAACTGCCCCATGTGGCCTATCAAATAAAAGCGCTTATTGTGGGGGTCTCAAATATATATATATATATATTTATAATTTTAAAGTGAAATAATTTTATAAGTTTTAATCTTATTTAACAAAATAGATAAAAGTGATTAGACGAAAACCTACAAGAAGTCCATAGTTCCCTTGGTTTCGGTTCGTTTCAATGTCCAGTATAAACTAACACTCGCTAAGTACCTGAGTGCATACTCAGTGCCATATTTATCTTTCTTTGTTTTGCAATATCGTAAAAGCAGTAACATACACAAGCGTTGAACTTGCTGTCATCGTAGACTCAAGGAAAACAATGAATAAAAATTGGCGAAGTGTGATTAGGGTTCGAGTTAAGAATTCGCAAATTAATTACTTAAAATAACTTCTTTTAAGTTTTTAACGCAAATATAGTGTATCGTAGTATGGATCCCTCGATGCTCGTTTCCAACTCGTACTTGGCTGGTTATTTATAATATTAGCGATATTGATTTTTTTATTATTATAGAATGCCCTTAAACATTTTGTCTTCGAAGCTCTTCGATACCTCTCGTATGATGCCAATTCAATGCGCGAGAACAAATGAGATATGCTAGTATAGTCTTTAAATAACAAAGGTTAATCTAAGCCGAAAGTAGGTCGTAGAAAGGGGCGAATGTGGGAGTGACAACTGAAATTGAGGCGCGTGCGCGTTGGAGCGGCGCAGACGCAAAAGTGAAAGGGGTGAACACGGTCTCAGTGTCTACGGTCGTGCTTCGCTAAGCTTTTGTAGTAGGTATTGAACTAACGAAAGCTTACATTATCGAGCTTTGTTTAGTCGATGTATAATATGTGGATGTATTGAAAAATAATTACCTATTTTCTTTAATATGTCTTATACATATTTTTTTTGGCCGCTACAGTTTTCTAATATTTTTGATACATTTTTATGTAATAACACTAAAATGTTTCATAGTAAATATTTTAGTGCCGTATCACTATTTTGAGGGACGTGATTTAATGTTACCTGTTATCCAGTTCAGACTGCAGTTTTTAATTTAATTTGAAAGTAAAAATTAACGATATTGCATTATTTGTGTTGCGTAGTCGCCGTAGCGAAGGATATAATTAAATGTATCATAGTAATATTGTTATAGTTTTAAGTAAGCGATAAATTACAAAAATATTACGTTACCGGTTTCCCAACTAGTATTATTTATTCAGTAAAGGGTGGACATCCATATTTAACGTGTGCTGAGCAAAGTCTGGTTACGTTTTCAATTTGCTCGTTATGGTTTTTATGCATCTTTTTCTTGTTATTTATTTGTCCTTCCAAGTGTCACGTTTTTTTTTTTGGGACGGACGTCAGCAATTCGCAAATATTGTCCGTTTCTACGCGAGTGTTCTCAGGGTAATGATGTGGTGCCACGATGTTTACAGTGCAACTACTACACGAGCCTTGAGGCTTGAAGCAAAAATCACTTTAAATAATATGAACGTCCTTAAACCGATATTTGTTGACAAAATGTTATGATTTTTTGTTTGTCTCTTTTTGAGGCGTGTTAAGGATTTATTTACAAAATAAAAATATGGTAGAAAATTGGAAGACGTACGGCGCGGTGTAATTTTTATTTTGGATGGATACGTTCTTTTTATTTCGATATTACCTATCCGACATTAATTTGAAGTGTACAAAACAGCAATAAAAAACATTAGGTAAAATCGCAATTGTTAAAAGATTTTTAAATATTTTTAATTTCACGAGTTTGATTTTTGTCCCTGTAGTAAGGACAGCATGAAAGTTTAAATTTGATTCAGATTTTATGAATTTGATTTTTGTCATTGCAGTAAGTGCCGCATGAAAATGTAAGTTTGATTCAAAATTAAAATATCCTTGTTTCATAGGTTATACATAATTCTTGAATACCTCATTATAATATGAATCTATCACTCGTATGGTTTTTCATTGATTTAATCAACTTAATCATAAAAATATTCGTAATAGGTAATATATTAGTAATATATTATTTATATTGCCTATAAAAGTCAATTCTAGATTATAAGTAAACCGACCAAGCTGGTGTCGAGACTCCGGCACCCAGAGTTCCGTACTGACGAACGAAACGAAATTATACTAAGTTTGAATCAGACAAGCATCTTGTCACTTCTTTGTAAATTCAAAAAGAAATTGTCAAAATAGTATCCACACAAAAATTGTTTGAATGGTAGATGTCTATATCAATCGTACTAAAATCCATTAGTGCGCTTATATTTTATTAGCCGTTATGTAGATTATTATTAGTATTGAAAATTGTGATTACATATTGTAAAGAGATTTTATTCATAACATTTTTTGTTCAATAATTTTATGGAATCATATCAATGTTTTTTAGGTATTTTAAAATACTCATGTAGTTGAATAGTTACAGGGGAATAGAAAGACAATGATTTTAAAAAGTAAAAAAAAACCACGAAATATATATGTGAGAAAAAAATCACATTAAACTTTTGAATGTCCTTTTAAGCGCCTATTCAAAAGCACCCCAAACGATTGGCTCTTTGAACAAAAAAAGATCCTTTATTACTACTTACGAAAAGCTACCCGCAATATATTTTTTTAATTTCCTTACTTAATCGTATAACAAGACATAAAATACATGTGTGTATAATTTCATTAGGCTTTACATATGAACAGACGTATATGAGAAAACTATAAACAAAAAATGTTTCTGTTACTTTGCTTTTGACTACGGAACTCTGATAATGAAGTATCCATTAATTTCTTGAACGTTGATGCGCTAAAATAACCTCCCCCCAATCCCGTTTCCACGGCGGTCAATCAGGAGGTCAGACACGCACGATCTGACCCCAATCAAATGTCTGATAATACGGTCGAAATTTGTATGGAGGAAATAATCTTAGCACTGTTGCGACTTAGAAGAAGTAACGTAAACAACTTCATATGGTTGAAACAGCTGAGAAAACTAAATTAGCAATAAGGAAAAATAGTTTCCTTGAAACTTCCGAACCATTAATAAATAGTTGATTTGCTATTGTAGATCCAAGATACTAATAAATGATGAATAACCACCAGATGGATAAATAGTCCTTTTTATCGCTGGAGCCAAAAACGTTAAAAAATGGACTAGCGATCTGTCGTTTACATTATCAATTTACAGTACCGAGTATATTTTAGTAGTTTTTAAAATTTATCGATAACGCTGATAGCATCCTCTGTTGTTTGATAGTTTCACTTAACGCTTACATCATAAATGTCACGTGATAAGTACACAAACTGGTCAAAATCCAGCCGTCGGAAAGGTTTAAAAACGATATATTCTAATATGTCACGTATGTATGCTAATGTGTATGTATATATATACGAATATATAATATACGTAGTAATTGGATAATGAACGCGATTATTATTTATATCTTTCTTATTTCTGTGACAGAGAATTTCTGTCTTAAAGAGTGAGAAACAATACATACAGCAATATAAAAATCTTGTATAGCTTATAGTTTGTCTTTGGTCCCCCTGCTTTTCACGTGCTTTTCAATTTTACTTTTTTAGTGTGCCTGTTTTGATTTAATCCTCTACGCCATTCTCATTTAAAGTGTGTGCGCATTTATCATAAATAAGTTTTTATTCTCATTCTATCTCTCTAAGATTTTTTTTACTTTACCCGTTTCCTTTTGTTTTCCAACTTCATTTAAGTTGGAACCTTTGTTCAATAAATTACGAGTTAAGTGAAACAAACAATTTTTTAAATTGGAAATAACTAACTAATACAAATTACTCGACAAACATAAAGCTAAATAACTCAGCACGTCCTGTCAGAAACTTTGATTTTAGTAATTTCAATAAGTTGTGATACTTGGATTTTATCCTTTGATTACTTGTCTGTGGCTCTTTATCTCTGCAAAGACATAGTATTATTTTTAGTTTTCCTAATTTTCTTCGTGATGCAGTTCATTTGTAACTTTATGGATTATCTTTCTTTGGAAGCAATGCCTTCCAAAGAAAGATTTAAATATAATCAAAACGTTATTCTTATAACTTAAAGATGCGTCCGTCGAACAGCGAAGTACTTTCCCCTTTCAAGATTTTACACATGTGGCCTGGAAGCCCCATTGCCCACACAACAGTTTAATAGTCACTACCTTTCCAAAAAAAAAAAAAATACCAAAGCACCTACAATTGCCGATATTTTTAGCGATTGTCAAGGGTACGAAAACAGTGAAAGGCTTGCGGTCGATTGGTGGTTAAAGTAAGCCCATTTTGAAAATGAGCCTATTTATGTGAGCATGTTTCGACTACCTTTTAAGACTCATTTATACACGTGCTCATCACTTAATTGCAAACTATTTATTAAGCCGTACGCCTGTGCGATCTACTTTGGAATCGATTGCTCGATCTTTACATTGAGAGACACTAAGCAATTTAGTTTTGTTCACGCTCGTAACTTGTATCGTAATAGAAAATTTTGTTGACCGTGCAATTGCAATTTATTTTTTTATGTTACAAAACTACCGTCAGTTTCTTTTTATCTGTAGTTACATTGAACCACAAAAAATAAAATCCGAAATTTGTATTTAACCATAATTCGAAAGCTCATAAGATTCTTTATCGACCTACCGTCACTAAGAACGTTCCCAAGTTGATTTCTATACGACAATCGGTGCAGAACCATACTTATTCTCTGTTATTCACCTGCATAACCGGTTTCTACTGGGTCTTATTTGTGAAGTCGATCCAACTTCGCGTTTAGAAATTCAGATCTAGTACTAAACTAAACGAGGCGGCAAAATTATCTATCCGGCCGCGGCCGGCCCAGCCGCAGACGGTCACGGTCAGTGCCGCGACCGTAAATTTTTGAGGTTAACCGGGAAAGTTCTGATGTCTCGTGGGCGATATTGAGTGTACGCCGGTCGACGAATGTTAAAAGGTCTCGTTCCAATTGTTATAGAAATCAAATGAAGAATTTCTGAAGATAAAAAAGAAAGGAACCGAAACTGAATAACAATAGGCTTCAGATATGGATTAGTATGAAATGAAAGAAATATATATACAAAAAGGCGGTTTTTCCATGAAAGACACGAAATAACAACGACGTACCACTTTTTAATACA